>CANYCX011462070.1:0-10522 GCA_948193385.1 Breynia disticha f. nivosa | reverse complement strand
AATAATTAACCAAATTAACCATTTCCTTAATCAATCAAGGTATATATATATTCATACATCAATTTTACCATTCAATAAACATCTACAAAATCATTTGAGTCATAACATGGTAATTATGAATGTGTGACTTCTAATGCTTTCTAATGCATTTAACATAATCTCACTCTCAATTTTATAGATCACACCCTAATTAATTAACTCTTAAGACGTTTGTAAACGGGCCTCATTGGCCAAAAGTATAGGTTATAAGATTTTGGATCCAAATATTATTTTGCACACAAAGTGCCACAATTTGCACACAAAGTGCCTATCATTGGCACACTCTTACACCTTTAGGTGTTTCGAGTTTATCCAACATGCCCGGTATAGTATGTTTTATATACTATCCGATTTATACTGTTTTGTTCAAACAGAACCAAAACCACTCCCTCTTTCTTAATTTACTCACAAAGAGTCCTTTTTAAACTTATGCTCACAAAGAGCCATTGACATATAACTCACTCCCTAGGAGTTTCCATATGCATGAATGTAAAGTTCATCTTTATGCAACTAAATCATGCATTTTCTAATATAATCATACTATGCTTTACAATCAAAGCTTGTTTCACATATCCAATCATTTTAACTCGATCACAAACTTATCAAGCATAGTTAATACATACTTATATACATATGATCATTCATTAATTCACCTTCAATCTCATTTGCAAGTATAATCACATATATTATATCATACTAGCCGCCAACACTTCAACAGCAAATCAATCCAATATCAATACCATACAAGTAATCACAACATATAAATCATTTACCATCAAACCTTAATTCATCACAACTCCAAATAAACACTCACAACACACATACAAATAAGGATGGTTGCGTTCGTGCTACTTACCTGCCAAAAGCTCACCTAATTTCCCGTCTGGAAATCTCCTTCTCCTTGTTTAGGTCCTCCTAAACACAATTAAGGTTCATGTCAATTACGTACACATGTATGCAATCTTTGCTAATGATAAATGAACGATGCTATGATGTTTAGGTACATTTTATTATAAATTCTTTCTCATCTCTCTTTCCTCATTAAACTAACCTGCACCTACCGTTCATTTAATTTCATTCTTCCATTAATACCAACCACCTCCAACTTACTTATTAACTTCACTTAGGTATATTTTTACGAATTCAACTATCCAACATATAATCTAACTTCAATTTCTTCCAATTTCTTTCCCGTATTCCTAAACCATTTTCTTTACTCATTCAATATTCCTACCTCATTAAAGACCCAATCAAATTGGCCATAAATTACACCTCACTAGAGTCCATAGAAGTTAACCCTAGCAACCATACTACAAACCGAACTTAGGGTTACAAATTCCAAACTCGTCACTTTTAACCTTTCATCTTAAAACATTGATTTTTGCTACCAAAACCATGAATTAACCTCAAAATAAGATACTAATGGTTACTACACATCTTAACCTTTCCAACAAGCTATATTTTGCTCAATTTGGAGCTAAAATGAATGGAATATCACTTCGGAAAGTTGGATCATGCACAAAAATGTGATTGAAGGAATTCAAGTCGAAGAAACTTACCGATTCAAGAGTTCTATCGGATCCTACAACTTCCAATCACCAAGATTCGATGAGGTTTAGGTTTAGCTAGAGTTTTCGGAACTCGGATCAGGATTTTGGAAGCAAAAACGTTGGTGAACAAGTGAGAAGAGAGAGATAGGCACATGTCTTTATATAAGGTTTGAGTTTTTTATGGTTTTGCCCTCCGCACTACAAACTCATCTTCCTTTCGATTTTTCTCTCTCCCGATTAACCTAACCTCACCCGATTTTAACTCCACAATATATCCTACACTCTCCACCAATTATTAATTAAAATTTCTTGCGAAAAATTTCTCACATATATTTATTAAATATTCAATTTAAATCTTAAAATTTACGAAAAATGGAGGGCGTTAGATTGAACATTTCTTCTGTTTCTCCATGTGCGTTCCACCAATAGTAATTACTTACAAACTCTCGATAGATAATATGTTCCTTCACATTCTCAGGACTAAAAAATTTCTATTTTGACACTTCTTACAAGGGCAATGCACTAACGATTTAACTGCATCGAACATATCATTCGATATGCAAAACTCCATGAATTGTTCAACACCGGCAATAAACTCATCATTTAATACGCCGTCAATAGTACTTATATACATTCTCTCATGCATTTTTTATTTTTTGTACCTAAATAATCAAGCAAATAAAATTATATTTAAATAATTAAATAATTAATGTTAAGGTATATATAAAAATAAATTGAAGTAAAATCATATTTAAATTAATTAAGAAACAACGTAGATATATCCGTACGTACATGAACAATTAAAAAAATACTTTAAATTAACAATATACGCGGACTCCAAATGTAGCATCCATGTGGACTCTAAATTTAGCGAGAATTTTTCTTGTGTTACTATTCATCGAGTCCACATATTTGGCATCCACGTGGACTCCAAATTAGAGTCCATGTGGACTCCAAATTAGAGTCCACGTGAACTCCAGCTTATCCCACCGAAATTTCCCGCGCTAATGTTCATTTTCTCGCAACTTTAGAGTCCACCTGGACATCAAATTTAGAGTCCACGTGGACTCCAAATGCAAGAATTTTTAGTATGGTAAAATGTTGTGTGGATAAAGACAAAGGAGAAGACACATGAATGTGGAAATAAGATATAGATGGGGGTGTGAGACCTTGTTGTTAATTTGTGTGATTAGTCGATTTTCATTGTTATGGTTGAGTTATAAAATGTTCTTTGTGAGTGAGTTCATGATATGTTAATGTTGGAGCATGCTTTGAGCATGAACATGATAGTGTGAATCATAATGTTATTATGAAGATGAGTATTGTAAGTTAAGATGAATTGGATTGAATTCCTGGATTATCATCTTATGTGAAAGTGATACAGGACATAGGAATATGTTTTGCTTGATGATATGTTTAATCCTCACGGTTTGCTAAAGCCTAAAAGCTTTAAGCTAGAATGTGTGAAGTGAAGTAAGTTAAGTTGATTTAAAACCTAACTTGCTTCTAATTTTGGGGACAAAATTTCTTAAGGTGGAGTGATGTAACGCCCTAAAAATTTGTCCATTTTAACTTGGAATAATGTTGATAGAAAAATGTTTAATTCAGGCAGAAATAGTGTATATTGTAAGTGGAATGATGTTTAAAATAAGTTGCAATTATGTATACATAAGGATATATAGGCCGGGAATCGAAAGAGAGGCGAAACTGCAAAGTAGTGCTGGAAAAATCAAAATAACGTATGTTTATTGTTGCATAAACATACGTTATTCTTCATGAAACATGAATAACGTATGTTTAGCTTAAGGATAATGTACGTTATTCTGTCTGCTTGCCTGAAATTTCATTTTTGACTGATGTACGTTAATTTCAAAATAAACATACGTTATCAAGGGTCCGAACATGTCATTAAATAGGCAGAACACATCTTATTTCGGGATAAAACATATCCCAAACCCTCCAACTCTCTCCCAACCATGAAACACCATTCCTAAGCTTTCCTAAACACCATATCTTCCTACAAACCTCGTGAGTTCAATAGATTAACAGCAACACAATCCTTCCATCCAAATTCCTTTTGGTTAGGGTTTGAACAAAGGTAAGAGTCCTCAACCCTAGACTGAAATGTGTAGACAATTAAGTACATTTGGTGGGGTTTTATTGGGGTTTTGTTGTAGTTGGTTATTCCATAAGTATTTAACCCAAAAATATAAGATTTGGTGGGATTTGAGAAATAAGGTTTTGTGGGAAATTTGGGGGTGTTAGGAAAAATTGGTAGAGGATGTTGAAATGAGGTACATTATATGATAAATTTTAGTAAATGTGATTAAATGTGTGTGTAGGTATCGATAACCAGAATCGAGAATCAGGCAACAAATCGGTCTTTGGACTTCGAGGTAAGTGCGTTTCGACACTTACTTTTGCTATGTTAGCCTTTGTTTGGTTAAATGGATGATTTAAATGTTTATCTTGGCATGTGATAGTGAAACAATATTCTTGGAAGAATATTATGCTTGAAATTTAATTATTTGTAAATTGATGAGAGTTAAATGGGTGTTGATTTGGTATGCTTTGAAAGTGTATGAAATGTGTAAGTGCACTTGATACTTACTCTCAAAGGATTTTTCCTATGAATTGTGAGTGTATGTGTAAGAAAATGTCTTTTTGGGACGCTTACTAAAGTATAAGTTGTGCTTGGTATGTTGAAATGTGTTAAGAAATAAATGAACTAAAATGACTTCCTTGTTTATGAGATCTCCTAAGATGATGGATTATATGAGTGAATGACACTTGCTATGGCTTATGTTTTGATGAATGAAACTTAAATGGTGCTTGTGGATATATGCTCTTTATGAGAATGTTGTATGATCATAAGTATGAAGCTTATGATGAATTGTGTTTGGTATGTGGAATTTAAAATTTGAGAATGATGTGATGAATCATGTTGTGTTGTCATATGCATGATATGAATGTTCCTTATTGACTATGTGATGGATGGTCTTTGAGTTACATAAGTGTGTTTCGGTTTATGCCACTAGTTTGGCTATGTGACCATGTTGGATCATGTGTGATACGGATTGATTTGTGGAACTTTTATGTGCATGTATTTTAAGAATGTTAGAGATGAAATGCATGTAGTTGCATTCATACATACCATTGTGGAGTTAGCATGGGCACGTTGTATGTTCATTCATTGAGATATACGGGAGCTTATGTCTCACATGTGATAAAATGGGGGTTCTTCCCAAATTTGAGAACACAAGAACGAGTGTCTCTTGATGTTATATTTGAGAGGGGAAAGTCCCCTAGTGTTATTTGATGTCGAACGAGAGTTTGATACCGAGCGAGAGCTTGAAGGGAAAAAGCCGGCGAGAGCTCGACTTATGTGCTTAAAAGGAGGTTTTAGCCAACAATTTGGGAACACAAGATTTTTACTCTTGATGTTACATTTGAGAGGGATTTATCCTAGTGTTTATATCAAGCGAGAGCTCGATGGTAAAGCGAGAAAGATCTTGACTTATGTGTAAAGTGGGGCTGGTACCCACATGCGCGCAGTGAGAGTGAACTCTCTCTTGATTTGAGAAAGCAGAGATCAAGTGGAGTCTCTCTCTGACTGTGTTTGAGGCTCCAAAACACATTATTTGTGTGTGGAAATGCATTAGCATTTCATTCTTATTCCTGTAGCATTCATTTCATCCATTATGGACACATGTTATGAGTTGCATGGAAAATGAATGTATGATGTTTATGATTATGTAACGAGCATGTTTTGTGATTTGATGATGTGTTTGTGGAATAAGACCATGACGAATTGTGCTATATATGTCATGTGAAATTGTGCTATATGTGTCATGTGAAATTATGCATGTGTTATGATTTGAGGTTAATTTATGGATTTTGTTGATTTGTTTGGGATTTGATTGTAGTGTGTTGCCTATGTTGTTAAACGAACATGTGTATGGTTTATTGTGGTTGAATATGGAATGGTGGGATGAGTATGATGATGAACTGAATGGTTTGTTGCATGTGTTCAATGTTATTTGAAATTTGAATTAGAAAGTATAAGGATGCACATATTCATCATGATAAGGTTGTGTCTATGTATATGTAGAAAAAGATGATAATGATGTGAGTTTGTGGATGTGTATGATGTGCATTAACATTACTCTTTTTTGTGGTTAAGGATAGGTAAATAAACTTGATAAATGATATATCAAATGAGAATAGAGAATGGTATGACTTGCATGAGTGGTTTAATGTTGAGGTATATTGTTGTTGGCCGTAGGTTCATTAAGAAAGAAAAGAGAAAAATGAGATGAATGCATGATGTAAATGTATATAATTGAGACATGAATAAATGTTATGATCATGGATATGATATGGAGGTTGTGTGATGTGTAAATTGGTAAAAAATAAGCCTAAGATGATTGTGTTGATGCATGTGAATATTGCAGGAAATGTGCATGTGTTAGACTTAAGTTTAAGTGTTGAATTATGGTTCTCTATGGCATTAACGTACGTTAATGAGCCAATTAACGTATGTTAATACATGGTAACGTACGTTACCCATTGTAAAACCTATGTTATTCTTGTCTGGAAATCCTAGGAATTTGCAGATGGATAAGGTATGTTAGGGACAATATAAACACACGTTAATATAGTCCAGAACACTAGTTTTAGTCTGAATAATGTACGAATGAATATTTAAAATGAGGTCATGATCTAGGATGATTCCTAAGACATAAAAACACTTAAAAGACTTGTGTGTGGCATGCCTATGGCGAGCCATTAGGGAATTTAGGCGTGTATACGACATTTCTGTTCTTTGAACACACCTGTATAGGCCAAAGGTTCCCCTGTGCATTCAGCATAACAACTATAGGGATCCACTTACTCAGTATTCTATATACTCACCTTTGTTTTACTGTGTAAACGTGTGCAGAGTGACAGGTAGTATTGACGGGACTACGTGATCGGCGAGGCTGAGCAGTGCAATACTGAAGGTCGAGCTCCCAATATTTTTGGTTTTTATGTAGGTTTGTATATCTATACATACATTAGCATAGATGTGATTTATAAACATGTCATGTTAAATGTTTTCCACAATTTTCGCATATTTAAATTTATTTTGTGTATGGCCCGGTCTTTGTGAAATGATTTCCAATCTTGATTTCTAATGGTTTCCTCCCTCAGACTTCAGTGTTTTAAAAGGAAAAAGTGGTGCTAAAATTGGTATTCATTTTAAAATGAGTTTTACAACATTTGGCGTCACAGGAGAAATTAACATATGTTATGAAACCCACATTATTCTGGGATTTGTTCAAGAATAACATATGTTATTTCCATGAATAACGTACATTATTCATGCATTTTTCTGCATACTTTCATTTTCTTGAGCGGTTCCTTCTATCTCTCACTTCCCTAGGGTCTCCATCCCTCATAACACTATTTAAACTTGTTTTTCCCCATTTTAGTGACTTAAATTCAAAGGCATTACAAGGATGTCATCGACATATAACACAAGGAACACTATTATCCTCCCACTGAACTTTTGATATACACAAGGCTCATCATCGTTCTTAGTGAATCCAAACTCCTTAATGTATTCATCAAAATAAAGATTCTAACTCCTGGATGCCTGGTTGAGTTTATAAATGGACCTCTTAAGCTTGCATACCTTATTAGGATATTTAGGATCGAAAAATTCCTCATGTTGTTTGAAACCTTTCGCCACTAGTCTACGTTTAAAGATACCTCCTACCTTCTCTTTGAAGATCCAGTTGCATTCAATTACCTTAGCACCTTTTGGTGGATCAATCAAGTCCCAAACTTGATTATTGTACATTGAATGCACTTTTGATTTTATGGCTTCTTGCCATTTCTCCAAGTTAGGATTGTCCATGGCTTCTTGATATGAAGCAGTTTCATCATGATAAATGATTGTGATATCCCGTTTATCAGTTACAGTGAACCCGTACCTCTCGAGTTCCTGACATATCCTACCTTATCTTCTAGGTACTTGTGCAATGGGCTCTTGTTCCGTAATTCCTTGTGGAGACAAGTCAATCTCCTCTCTATCCTCTACAAGAATTTATGTATCTAAATCCTTTTTTACAACTTCAATTTGTACAGTACTCCTACTATTTCTATTAAGAATAAATTTTTTCTCTAGAAATACTGCAGTCAGAGCAACAACACTTTATTCTCGCTAGGATTGTGGAAATAATATCCCTTAGTCTCTTTAGGATACCCCACAAACAAGCATTTGTCTATCTTGGATAAAAGCTTGTGGAATTTTAACCTTTTAGCATATGCTTTGCATCCCTAAATCCTAAGAAAAAGACAAGTTGGGTTTTTACCTGATCCATATCTCATATGATGTCTTTTTAGTTGCTTTAGTGGGAGCCCTTTTCAGCAAAAAAGTCGTAGTCTCTAGGGCATAACCCCAAATTAATATTGGGAGACCAATTTGATTTATCATTGACCTAACCATGCCTAACAGGGTTCAGTTCCTCCTTTTGGACACAACATTCCACTGAGGTGTTCTCGGAGGTATGAGTTGTGGTACTATACCATAATATCGTAAATATTGATCAAACTTTAGGCTCATATAATTACCAGCTTGATCTGATCGAATGGCTTTAATATGTCTGCCTAACTGGTTTTCTACTTCATTCTTAAAATCCTTAAACCTTTCAAGGTTTCTAATTTATGTCCTATCAAATAGATATAACCATACCAACTATAATCATCAATGAATGTGATGAAGTAGCTATAACCTCCTCTGTCTTGTGTATTTAATGGTCCACACACATCCGAATGCATTAGATCTAATAGTTCGCTAGTTCTCTCTCCTGTTTGTTGAAAGGATTCTTTGTCGTTTTCTCGCAAATACATAATTCGCAAGTGTCTAATGATTTCTAATCAAAAGACCCAAGAGCTCTATCTTTATAAAGTCTTTGCAAGCGTTTCTCACTTGCATGTCCTAAACGACAATGCCAGAAGTAAGAAAGATTAAGTTCACCAGACTTGGCTTTCTTATTTTCTATGTTGTATATGAGCTCACGACTTGATAAATCGAGGACATATAAACCGTTATTAAGGAATCCACTTCCATAATACACATTACCATGACAAATACTCATATTGCTATTCTCAATAACAAAATTAAAATTGTCATTATCCAAGGCTGAAACTAAAACAATATGTTCCTACTCATTGCAGGTAGATAGAAACTGTCCTTTAGCTTTATCTCTAGCCCCAAAGGCATACATAAGGTATAGTCTCCGATCTCTATGACAACAACTCTTGATCCATTTCTGACGCAGAGATCAACCTTGGCCTTTGAAAGCACTCTCTTATTTTATAGTCCTTTCATATTGCAACAAATGTGAGACCTACATCTAGTATCCAATACCCACGATGTAAAAACTGAGAGATTTATTTCAATAATGTAAATATCTGAAGAAGATGTTCTCACAACATCCTTTTTCCATCCCAATAATATTGGACAGTTTCTCTTCCAATGCCCATTCATTTGGCAATGGTAGCAAATGTCCAAAGGAACAGGATGAAAAACCATCATAGGCTTTTGTTGAGGTAGGACCTCCAACATGGGCTTATGAACTTTCTGGTTTTTTCCCTTCCATGAAGTGGATTTGAAAAACTCCCTAGGCTTTTATTGAGGTATCACCTCCAACTTATGCTTAAGGTTCATTTAGGACTTTCCTTTCCTACCCTTCATTTTATCCTTTTCAAGGATTGAGTGCAGGCAAAATTTGAGTTATTCAGATTCAAATTCATTTTCTACAAAGAAAAACATTGTCAAGGTCAGTTATGAGGTCTTTAATCAAAGAAGCCCCACTCAACAATGGATTAATATCCCTTTAAATAATCCACTTGTTAGTGATTCATTTCATGGGACTGAGATCCAATTTTTTCTTAGTCAAAGACTAGACCACTTAGGTAGGATTCCATCGAATCATCTTCCCCAAAATGACTCTTGATTTGTAATGGACTAGCACTTTTGTTCTGGGGCACTTCCCAATAATTGCCTAGGATCGACGCACTGTCGCATACCCATGTTAAGTCCAAACCTACAATTAACATGCTGACCATGACACTAGTCTACCCCTACTCTAATGTGGCGAGATAAAAAGCATCGATTTTAGCCCCGCCTCACAAAGAAAGTCTAAAGTGCCCAACTTTGGCATGATCCACACTTCGATGTTTGATGTCTTGATAGGATGTTGTTGCTTTTCCTACGTGTTTAAAATTTTTAGGCAGTGGAAATAAACACCAAGAGCACGCCAAGATCAACATAAAATCTACTTAAAACATGTGCTATGCAATCGGTTTACAATAATTAATCATAAAGATCAAATCTTGATAGAAAAGATCATTCCTTTCTCTTCCTTCTTGTATGCCGTGGCCTATTTTCTTGAGAACAGTTACTACCGTCTTAGAATACTCCAAGATGACCTTCTTGACACCAAATTCAAAACCCCAAGTGTGGTTTCTCTACAACAGTAACACACAGATTAGCAAAAACAGTGTACTAGCACAGGGAGAATAACGTACCACCTCTTTCTTGGTCAATCGGATGAGTTTCTGCGAGAACCAAAGTCACCACGTTGATCACTTAACAGACCAGCCCTAGATCTCACGTCTCTCTCTAAGAAAACTCTGTATTTTCTTGTGTATTTTGAGAGGAAAGTCACGGCCTTGGAGGAGGAAAGGAGACAACTTGCAATTGTGAGAAAAAAAACCTTTGTTTTCTCTCTCCTCATGTCTTTTTAAAGACAAGAGTTTTGATAGGTCAAAACTCTAACAATCCTAATCCCTTTAGGATTTGTTAAGTCTTGAATTCAAACTTAAAACCCTTTCAAATTTGAACTCCTTAAACGTGTATCATTTTGGATAATTAAAAGATT
>CANYCX011461399.1:0-11026 GCA_948193385.1 Breynia disticha f. nivosa | reverse complement strand
TCTTTTGCCTAATTCCATCCAAAAAAATTCCCTAGTCCATATGAATTCTTTGGAAATAAGTGAGAATTTGTGATTAAAAGATTTGTAAGTTGTGTAAATTTATCATCTAATACTTTAACATTTGAAACAAACATGTAGTGTCCGATAGGAACGGACTCAGTAATATATTATAGTGAGAGCATTGAGTCTGTGAGTCAATAACTATAACTCATAACCAATAAATTTAACGATAGTCGATGGAGGCAACATTCATAATTAAACTGACGGAACCCTTGCTATAAAGAATTTTGTTGGATTGGTGGGGACACATGCCTCAACTGGCTCCGCTTACGTACGTCTCTAGCGTTAGACCAACTTGTATTTTTTTCATTGATCAAGTCTAAACTCGTGACGAATCTCACCAAAACTTCCAAATCCAAACATGAGATAATGGTGGAAATGTAAGCCAGAGACGTCAGAGTAAGATTGGTGGAGAAAAATGGTAGTTAATGTGATGGCAGGACATGTGAAAACATGCAGAGGATGGGACCAATTATTTAAGGAAGGATATGTGTTGTGTAGTGTAGGGTTTTATTATTTTTTTTGGTTTACAAAATTTAAAATAAAGGACGATGCCTCAGTCGAATGTTAAAGAAAGTTACCTAATTCAGAGAGCGTTTACAGTGATATTAATATATGCCTCATTCTAAGAGGACTATCGGAAATTCAAACCTGTGATTGTCACGTACGAATATATTGTCATTACCGCTAGATCAACCCTTGAGTCCGGTACTTAGTGTAGGTTTTGTTTATCATATGCTGTTGCTCACTATTACTTGTGTTGTGAACCCTTCATGAGAGCATCTTCTTGTTAAATTACCTTAAGTTGGAGTACTCACAATTTGTTGCACCACTGTATTTTCTCAAAGTAAAACAAACCGACCCTCTGTTTCATTCAAATTAACATATAAACCAACAGTTAAACCAACAATTTGTATTTGTGATTTGATTTTATCGTTCGGATCGATTTGTAAGTAAATTTGTAATTAACCAATAAACCAGGCCAATTTTAAGTATTGAAGGAAGACTTTGAGCTGAAGAAGATTGTTATAGAGAGTCCGAGATACCTATGACAAAAAAAATAATAATCCAACGATTTACGAGTCATTTGAGATAATTATTATTAAGTTTGCAAAATAATTATGCCATATATTTTTTTTTATGAGTCCGGTATTCCGATTTACTCGGCCGAGACTAATCCGGTTTGTGAGGATCGAACCGCACCAAGTTCATCGTCAATCACCACTGAACCAAAACACGCTTGGTAAATTATGCCACATATTTTTTTGGTGGTAAATTATGCCATATATAATAGAACATAAATACGAATATACTATAAATGACGAGAAAGGTACCAACTGAGGTTAGCTTAGCCTGGTACGTACGTAACAGAAACACAGCTAAAATTGCCGCCATCAAAGCTTTATGACATGGACGCAACAAGAAGGAGAGGACCATAAATTCTTCATTGCCACACCTCAAAAGTATTGCCAATTGCCTTAAAATTTCTCTTCTTATTGTTTTTTGGTTGGAAATTTTAAGAAAGGAGTTGGATTGACGCACGAAACAAGAGTAAAAAGTCTCAAAGAGTCTAACGAACCAGGTCAAAGATTGTATTCCTCACTGAGTGCCGCTACGGAACCAAGAATCGAACTCTGCACCTTCAATGTGTTGCTTGATTCTCTTTACCGCTAAATTCACAGACGAATGTACAATTTCTTTTCCATTTGGTTGAACCCAAAAAAAATATTTTTAAATTCAACATTAAAACCTTACTTGTTGTACTTGGGTTATAGTTGCAGGACGAGCTGAGACGAGCCGAGATTTAGAGTGTTTAAATAGTATAGTAAACTTTTATAAGTTCGAGCTCAAAACAAGGTTTTTATTGAGGTTAAAATCTTGTTCAAACTCATTCGTTTAATTTTTAGAGTGTTTTGATGAATTATAGAGATGAGGGTGATTTGGTGAATGTAGGTGTTGTTGGATTGACCACTGGGATTAGCTCTGCTGCTAAACAGGCTGTTAAAATATATGTTTACATTTGAAGATTCGGAAACTTAATCTCAAACTCAATGCAGAAAATGCTTCTACTTTTGTGAATTTAGTCCAGTTGGTGCTGTAATTGTCATAGTAAAATTCAAGACTCGTCAGATATTGCAGCTGAAACTCAGTAGATTTTTCGAGCTGGATTCTCGACTCCAATATCCAAGACTCCTTCAAGTGATGAGGTTGTCTTCTGTCTTGTTTTGGTGTATAGATTATGATGGTTCTGGCATGAGAGTTGCAGGGTTATAGCTTGGATCAAGAAAACATACAACAACACTTACAATTTCCATTAATTTTCTTCTCATCTTATCTACTTTTGGAGCTTGTTTTGTAAGTTTGTTCAGCAGAACTTTAGCAGACATTTGTTTGAGACCGAATCTGCTAAGAGTACATAGCTCAAAATATACGCAAAGATTAATAAAACTAATGTAATATTTGAGTACAAGAAAATACGACAACAGAGGCGTTGCTACAGAAAAAATACGATAAAAGGTATCGGAGAATTCGTGCCTCTATTGCACTGCATCTTTTGCTTGGAGTTCTGCGAAAATTCCTGATATAAGATCAAGAATCTGTCAGGAGTCAGGACAAAGAGCTACAAAATACATGAACTGTCAGAGGGACTTTTTCATAATTATTTATTTTATTAAACAAGTTATGGATATTTTTTTATATATTCTCTTGAAAAGAATTAATATACACTAAAATCATATTACTAAGTCTTGATTCTCAGAATAATATATCTTAATTTTTCCTTCTAAGTTCTAGGTAGGTCGTTATAATTCCAAGGCAGTTTTAGGTGCTAAACATTGCTCGAATTTCGACGCGCAGTGTGTGTAGATACGAACATGCTCTCAATGATGTTACAATTGTCTTAACGCTTAATTATTTGTTATTTCTGCCATAAATATATGTGTTATATGCTTTTTTCAATTTTGTGACATAATGAAATGGATGAAGAAGTCAAAGGTTAGAAATGTTCTTAGCTTAAAAACATTAACATAATTAAACAATGGAAACTTAATTTGAACTTCAGAATTTTGATTTGATTTAAATGAAGTCGATTTGTCAAGATCACATAATTTACCAAGTTGGTTACTAAAAGCTACTTAATTTCATAAGTCCTAAGAACAATTCTAACATTTGGATCTAATCTTTTAAATTTTAATTCAATGATCCTAATACGAAAGGTACTTGTGATTTTGAGTTGTTAAATGTTGTGTTCTAGTTGATTATCACGTTTTTGCCACAGCATAAGTTATGAAAATAAATAAAATATGTTTGCTCGGATTTTAGATGGGATACTTTCTCCCAGAACAGTAGGGATGAGTAATGGTCGGGTTAGTCGGATTGAAAGACATTTTTCAGACAAAATCGATAATAACGGGATAAAAAATTGACCAACCAAACCAAATCAATCATTTCTTACAAACCAAACCAAACTAAACCACTTTAGCAGTTTGAATTGGCAGACAGTTTGTAAAGAAATACAATTTTTTAATTCAATTCTTCTAACTCGTTTAACTCGCCCTTATTTTATTTTTAATAATATTATTTTTTAACTTGTAGTATTAATACTTTCTAGTATACGAATATTTTAGTTTTAGATATAATATTATATAAATTAAATTTTTGAATAAAAATTTCAAAACTCAAACTTAATAAATATTATATATATATATATATATATATATATATATATATATATAACTAAACTTGGCGGGTTGAGAAAAAGTCAAACCACCAACCCAAACTGTTAAAAAACCGCCAAAAACAGTTTGGTTCGGGTTGGTCTCAGTTTGAAGTAGTATGGTTGATTTTTTTGCTCACAGCTAATAACCATTAGAGAATCGAAAATATTTTTAAGGTTATGTAAAAAATAGTCAAGTTAAAAAGTACGAAAAAATGACAAAGAAAATCAGTGTTAAAAAAATACACAATAAAATAAACGAAACTATAAAATGCCTAACTAGAGGTGTCAAACGGTTCAGAATTGTCTGTTCTAGTTCAAAACAGGCGGTTCAAGGCTCAAGGGTCCTTGAACAGAAACCGGAAACGGGTATAACCAATTCGGTTTCAGTTCCGATTTCGATTCCGAACTGTCGGTTCTGATTCTATGAACCAAAACCGACGATTCCAGTTTTGATTAGTCGGTTCGGATTCAAAATTAACAACAATATGAAGCTTCTTTGAGATGCAGAATTTCAGACTAGGACCGCTATTTCCATGTGAAAATATACCCTTCATCAAACTTGACATAACAAGTATCATTCGTTCGTTTTTAATCGTATTATCATGTCGGAAATTAATAGCCATATTTTACAGGCCAACATCGTCAAAGTAAAATGTAGGGAGACTTTCTTGGTTTAATTTGTGTATTAACGTTAATTATAAACAAAACAATCACATCATTATCAAGTTGATTAATTCAACAACCCAATATTTTGGTAAGTATTAAAAAGAATAAATTAAAATTCACGAGTTTAACATCTTAATTATTATAATTATTCAGAAGCTTCTTATAATATTTCTTACCATCAAGTCATATTCATACAAGACTTTAAAAACTCTATTCCCTTAGACACAGATTCAATAATATTATTTTTTAATTGTCACATTCCTTAATTTTATTCCAAAAATATTCCAAAACTTGTGTTGATTTTGTATATATACATCTCTTTACCTAAAACAAACCCTCACATTTGCATTCTTATCCTCTAGTTTGAAGAAATGGCTGCTCTCAATTTCCTCTCTTTTCTTTCTCTACTTCTTGCTTTGTTGCCAACAATTACTTTGGCTGATTTCCCTTATTCTGGTAAATTTATAGTGTTTCTCTCAACTTTTTTTACGATTATAAGTCGCCGCTACGTAAAATTCCGACTAGTTTTCGACGGAATTTTTCCCGACGAAATTCGTCTTAAAAAATCGTTGACGATCAGTTCTGGGGCGAATTTTTCATGTATAAACTGATTTGAACTTTTGCAGACAAAGTATGTGATGGAGTGGAATGTGGTAAGGGAAAATGCGTAGTAAACACATCATATGACTTTTTCAACTACGTTTGCGAGTGTGATGATGGCTGGAAACGAACCATAGACGACGACGACCACCCCGGTCTTTTCTACCTTCCTTGTGTTATTCCAAACTGTAATTACCTCTTTCTTTTGCCTCCTTTATCTTCACATTTATTACTTTTTTTCTTAATCACCCGGTATCTCTGCATTCGGCGTGGACAAATTCAGAATCGGAGCGAGAGACAGCTCTTGTCTCACGAGGACGATTCTACTAGGTTGTTAACTCATAAGAGACTGAGTTGTTAACTCAATTAACACGTTATAAATACTTGTTTGTTTGAGCTTCTATGAGAATATTAAAGGTGAAAGATAGCCTTGTGGCTTTGACTTTCTTGTTTAGATGAACGCACTATCTTAGACTTCTTGAAGTTTGACTAGGAAAAGTTGATTATTTGATGATATATGATAGTAAATTTCATTTTTATTTGACGGAAAATGAGTTTTTCGAGAAAATATTTGTTTATAAAAATATGTTTTGGAATTTTATTTTCTAAAATTGTATTTTTTATTGGTAATCAACAACGAAGTCTGTCACAACGAATTTAGCAAAATGCTTCATTGCTTCGATTCATTTCCGTCGCTTACTCTATTCTGTGACGGATTTTGATAGGTTGTGACGGATTTGTGCCGTTACTAATCTTCCTTTTTTGTAGTTGACAATATATATAAACAAATGAAAAAGTGAAAAATGCTAGAAAATAAATTTCAAAAAAATATTTTTCGTCAGACGAACGGAGTCTAATATACTAATTTTGTAGGTACTTTGAACTACGATTGCCAGCCAGCTCCACCACCAGTTCCAGAAAAAGAATTCCCATTCAACAATTCTTTCT
This sequence comes from Breynia disticha f. nivosa, assembly GCA_948193385.1. NCBI lineage: Eukaryota > Viridiplantae > Streptophyta > Magnoliopsida > Malpighiales > Phyllanthaceae > Breynia > Breynia disticha. The sequence goes on along the minus strand of CANYCX011461399.1, from coordinate 5,034 downwards.
TCGACCGTACGTAACTAATCTCTCATAAACAATTCGTCTTCTTCCCACCATCTTCTACTCCTGAACTTCATATTCAACTCTTCTGTAGCTTGCTATTGGATTTACTGTGGAGAAGGAACTTGCACGAGGAACCACACTTATACACACACATGCACTTGCAATCCTGGTTACTACAATCTTCTCAATATCTCCTTCTACCCATGTTACAGCGAATGTAAGAACATAGTTAAGATCTTGTTTTTGTCATGGATATGGAGTTATGTTGATAGTTTTCTTGAAAAGATCATTCGGCTAATGGCAAGGAACTTGTGTTGGTGATAAAGGTACGCTTGGGTCGGATTGTTCGAAACTAGGAATCAAGGTTGCGAATGAAAAAGCTTCTACGACTGGTACGGATGGCGGGAATCAAGGTGAGATGCTCATGAAATCGTCGTGTTAACGCAGCAAATGATAGGTTTCTAAATCCGGTTTTCGTGCAGGTACCTCGATTTTGCCAGGTAAGTATCACTGGATGATGGTGTTGCTGCTGTCTGTGATCATGGTTCTGAGGAACTAGAACATCATCTGGATTCACTGTAGGAGGGCTGGTTATATTAATTTTATGTGATGTATCGTTTCTTTAATTATGTTCTTTATATTCTTATTGTGAGACTGCATTCTGTATACGAATAATTGTCAGAATTTAGGCATGGGGGGGGATGATGAGGTGTTGTATGTAGAACAGACTATATTCGCAGTGTATCCCTTACTGTTATTTACGCATTGTTGAGTGGGATCTTTTCATTGTTTCCTTTTTTCTTTTTGGTCCAAGTCATTTGTTATATTTACTTTTAGCAAGAACTAATTCGGATTCGGAGTTAGGGGGTGTAAATGAGCTGAGCTAATCGTTTGAGTTCGGATCGTTTACAATCAAGTTTGCCTGCCAATAAAATATTAGGCTCGAATGGTTAAACGAGTTGGGTCTGAACAAGGTAGTACTCGGCTCAAAAGCTCACGAACGTGCTCGTTTAACGTTCGTGAATAAACTCGATTATATATTTGATTTTTTTATATTAGTATGTAGCTTTCGTATTTTATTTGTATTTCAAATATGTGTATGAATCATTTTCATAATAAAATTATATTTGATAAAATATATAATAGATTATACTAAATTTTACTATATTAATTAAAAATAATAACTTTATTATATAAAAAATAAAAAAATATTAATAATATTTAATAAAAGTGTAGTACTCGGCTAGAAAGCTCGCGAACATGCTCGTTTGTTCACGAATTTAAACAAGTTTGTTCGTGAATAAAATTTAAAGCTCGAAACAAAACTCGGCTCAAGCTCGAACTCGTGAAATTTTAAACGAGTTGAATCCGATTACTCTAAAACTCAGCTCGATTTGACTCATTTACGGCACGAAGTGAGAGGTAGAGCTCATGTCTCTGCTTCACAAGGATAACTCCGCTGAAATTCAACCCTAAAGAGCACAACTACTCAAACCTCAGAAAGGAGCGAGTTGTCAACTTGACCGACACGAGTGGGTTATTTTCACAGTATTGTCAGGTAATTTCTTGTAGACTTCTGAAGCCAATCAGAGAGTAATGGCACAACTAAGGAAGGTCCTGATGTATATAAAAAAAAGATGAGGAAATTGTTTATTTTGAACAGAAATTTGATTGATTCAAATAGCTTGACTTTAGCAGCAACATTAAGATAAAGAACAGAAATCTTCTTGACAATAAAATCTTGACACCAACTACTCTACAAGTATGAATCACTCCATGCAGCCTTTCACCTTCGGTTTCTTCCCAAAATCAATCAGACTTTTGCATAATAACTTGTCAAACAATCATAATTTTATAAACAAAAAACAATCCAAGTCTGGAATTTAGTCATGCAGGAAGAATGCTTTAAACACAAATATATAGACACTCCAATAACGATGTAAATGACATTGGAATCACCGGATTCAAGATCCTGCTCATGTAGGAATCACAGAACTTAAAACGTTGTCAATTTTTCTTGTGATTCACAGTAAAAATTAACTACAGAAACTAAAAAAGAACATTTCAGGCTAACATTCCAGGCAAACAACTAGAGGTCTTTCAATTATCATGTCGTTGCATTGAATACGTAAAATAGAACACAGAACACATTTGTTCAAATTTCAGAGAAAATCCTGGTTGGAAGATGCTCTAATTCCTGAATGTGGTTGCTCTCTTTATTAACAAAGCAAAAAAAGATACAGAGTACAGCAATTAAGGTAGCAAGAACTTCAAACACATTGCAAAATCAAATCAAAACAGATTCTTGGCAAGAACGAAAGAATTCTTCTCGTTACAGGCACTATTAACTTATTATCATGTACTTTCTGTCTATGCCAATTATCGAAGTGACGAATTATAGGTATCTATCAATTACCAAAACTCGCAAACTGAACAACAACATCAATGTAAGCAAGTGGCATTAAAAAAAGAAATAAGAACCAGTTAATGTCACTTGTTTTTCACCTCCACTCCATTCTTTCCAGCAATAATGACAGCGGTCGCCATGTCCAAGAACAATCCATGTTCCACAACCCCTTCAAGTGCTGAAATTTCCTTCCCGGCGGCATATCCATCTCTAATCGGAGTCTCAAAATACAAATCGACAATGTAATTCGAGTTATCCGTCACGTAAGGTTTCCCATTCTCATCCAATCTCAGCTTTGCCTCAACCCCTTCTTCTTTGAACAAACCTTGTAGTCTCACTAAATTATACTTCCAACAAAATTGTACCACCTGATAAGCAAACAAAGACTTGTTAGATTGATTCTTAGCTCAAATCTCATAAAATGAACAGACAATTTTGGCAAAACACGATTACACATATACAATTATGACACAGTATGATTCCAATTGATACAAATTTATTTTTAACAAGATTACGACACAACAAACACGAATTTTCACAATTATGCACTACCAAAACACAAATACTCACATACAACCATATTCAAGCCATAAACAGCGGAACATGATTATAACACGTCGAACATGAATATACCTCAACAGGCATTGCCAATTTAGAGCCACCAAGTCCCTCAACAAGCTTAGTCTCGTCAGCAACAACAACAAACTTATCAGAAGCAGCCTCCACCATCTTCTCTCTCAACAAGGCCCCTCCACGGCCCTTAACCAAGTTCAAAGCCGGGTCAATCTCATCCGCTCCATCAATAGCAAGGTCAATATGAGGATGATCATCCAAAACAGACAGTCTAATCCCCAAACCCCTCGCTTGCTCCTCAGTTCTCTTCGAAGTAGGGACACCAACAATGTCCTTTAGCTCGCCCGACTTTAAAAGCGCGCCGAGCTTATCCACCACGAACGCCGCCGTGGAGCCGGTCCCAAGGCCAAGCACCATTCCGGATTGTACATATTCTACGGCTTTATCGGCGGCGAGTCGCTTTAAGTCGTCCTGGGTAAGGACCGGAACAGACTGGGACTTGATGGAGAGGAGCTTGCGGGGGCGGGAGCGTGGGGTAAGGGAGGGGGAGCGTAGGGTAAGGGAGGAGGAGGTGCGAAGGTTGAGGTGGGAGGAAGGGGTAGGAGAGGAGAGGGATAAGGAGGCCATTGGAGAGGAGAGGAGTTTGGGTTGTTGTGAGGTTAGTTCAGTTTGGAGAGTTGGTGATGGTGTGGTTGGAGTTGTTTGGTTAGGACATGTCTGGATTGGAGAGATTGGAGTTGGGAGGCTCCCAAGCCAAGAGTTTGAGTTGGAGTTTGGATTTTTTAAGGTTGTCTTCATCTTCTCTTTCTTTCACTTTATTTTTAATTTCTTCTCACTAATGGTTGGAAAAATCGAACCACAACCGATGAATTAAAACTGTAGAATTCGAACTGCTGAAACTATCTAGTTCATAGACCGGTTCCAATTTTTAAGAATAGAGTGAATCACTGGTTCTGGTTAGAGGTTAAACGGGCCCGACCTGTCGGGTCACGGGTCGGGAAAGTCTCGACCTGGAACTGGCCCGTGTAGGGGACGGGTCGGACCGGGCCGATTACGGGTCCGGGCCGGGTTGGACCTGGCGGGTCTAGGCCGAACCGGTGGGTCGGACTTTAAAAAAATATAAAAAAAAAAATGACCTTTGGAATCTGCCGGGTCCGGGCCCGACCCGCCGAGTCCAACGATCGACCCGACGAGTCCAATGGCTAGACCTGGCGGATCCAATGGCTGGACCCGGCGGGTTAACCGGTGGTTAACCCGGTGGTTAACCCGCTGGGTCACTGTTCAGCCTTTGGCTGAACCGTAACCGGCTCGCCCGGCCCAGGGTCGGCCCTGTTCCGGGCCGGGCCGGTTCACTGACCCGGCGGGTTTGGCCGGGCCGGTTCCAAGCCGGTCTGCCGGATCCGGGTCAATAATTACACCTCTAGTTCTGGTGATTTCAAATTGTTTTACACATCTATATATAGTTTCATTAATTTTTTTTAACATATTTAAATTTCAGTGCGTTTGGTATTTCTGTTTGTAAAAGTTACAACAGTTTTTGGCTACAAAAGTAGTTTTAGGTGTTTAGTAAAACTAAAAAGCTGTTTTTGTTAAAAATGTTTTTAGCTAAAAAAACTGCTTTTTAGAAAAGCTACTATTTCATGTTTTCTTAAAAAATAGTTTTCTGCTTTTAATCATAATTCTTCATTTTCTTAACAAAATAATTTTTTTCAATTCTAATTTAATTTTTATAAAATTTAATATATTTTAATATATAATTTTATGATAAAAAATTTAATTTAAATATTAATTATTATTTTTAAAATAAAAAAAATATTATTTAAAAAATTAAAAAATATAATTTTAATATTTCCTTTCTAATTTTTATTTTTAGCATTTAAATAATTTAAAAGAATATTTTTTTATCATAATTTTTTTATTTTTATAGTTAACAGTAATTTTTACATAATACGTTACCAAACAGTTGTTTGATTTTTGTAATAACAATTTTAGAAACAACACTTTTTACAACAGCAACAACAGTTTTTAACAGCAATTCTAAATAGAAGCTTAACTTA
>CANYCX011461269.1:0-12601 GCA_948193385.1 Breynia disticha f. nivosa | reverse complement strand
GGCGTGCCAAGCTTCTGTTTTGCACTTTAAATTTTTGATTTTTTGTATGTTGAGTTTTAGTCATGTGCTTCCAATCATATACATTTCTAATATATCATACATGTTATATGTACTCTCAAACACGGTTTCATACATACACTTTCAAGCTAGAAATTCATTCAATCTCAATATACCAACCATAACAGCTAAACAACATTTACATGTTCAGGATCCATTATCACATAAGCAAGTTTAATAAACCAGCAATGAATGCCACAATCACGTATTCACATGCACACCTATTTTCCAAAGATTAATGTTTGGGGCTTACATATCTCAATTATCTGACTTCGATGGCCACGACCATATAGGCCAAATTTCAATCATAAAGACCACGACCATAAAGGACAAATCATAACCTCGACCACTAGGGCCACGATCCCAAGGACCTCATATGCTCACATACACACATGCTCAAAAAGCAGTAACATGCTTTCACAATCATCGTACATAACATATGACATTCAATCAAGACATATAGTTAATCGACCATGCAAATAACATCGTTTCAATCATGAGCATATTCATACAATTCATAATCACATATGAATCAATAATATAAAATTTGTATATTCCGTAACATTACTTAAGCTAATTAATGCTTTTAATGAGTTATGTTTAAGGAAAATCCCTAAGTTTTCTAACACTTATATCGTAAGTGCACGAATTCACTTACCTAGAAACACATGCCAATCGCACCACTTCCACTGACTCAACTCTCGAATCAAACTCGTCTACATCCTCCTAAACAATCAAATATCGACCATCAATTATTCAATCCATTCTTAATAGTTGTTTCATTCCTAAACATACGACTAGTAACTACACAAAGCTTTCCAACTTTAAACCAACTAAATTCAACAACATCCATCATCAACCAAGAAAAACAAAGTGTAAATTATTACCTTATTTGACTTGGATGATCAATTCTTGCCAAATTTTGATGTTTCTTGCTTTAACACGTTCCTGGACTTAGGATTAGGGTTTTCTCTACCAGCTGCTTGCTTGTTTCTCAGTTTTTACAAACAATTGAATCATAACAGAATACTTGATATCTTTCCAGACCACACGATCTTGAGCACGGGTCGTGCCTCAAGTCGTTCCGTGAAATCTCAACACGACTTCTAAATTAGTCGTGCACGATCTTGTTCTGCAATTTTTTTGACACGAGGGTGTGCCAATTTCCAGATTCAGCACGAGGTCATGCTCGTTTGCACCCATGAGCACGGGGCGTGTTGCACGAGCGTGCAGATGCTGTTTTTCACAATTCTTACGTAAATCGATTCGATTCGATCCTGTTTTAATGTTTTTGAAAAATATTTAAATTCCCATAATTTCCAGGACGTTACAAATCTCCCACACTTAGGAAATTTCATCCCTGAAATTACAAATAGATCAAATTGCAAAGGATTTTCTGGTATGGTACATCTTTCAACATAACATACCATTCTAAACACTTTAATTATGCGGCAAAACAGCAGTATACATATCTGCAGAATAGACTCGTAATTAGAAACATACCCGTAACATTATCGTGGAGTCTCAAACACTTCACATCATCGATCCAAGCCATTCCTTTCAAGTCAAATATCAAATTCAATTAAGTTTTCTTTCTTAACTTGAAATTAGATCTCAAAACAACATCGCAACACTAAATCGCAACATAAACTCAGATCAAATCATACCTCACGATCCCAAAGTCGAGTCTGGAAACAAATAGGGATACTGTCTCTGTATCAAGTAGCTTCTTTCGGCAGAAACTCTATTTCACCAATGCCATCAGAATCTCATGATTCCTCAATCGTCTCAACTGACGAACTAAAATCTCAATCGGCTCCTCCCGATAGGTCAACCTCGGATACCTCTATCTCAGGAGCTCTCAACATATTACTAGGATCAGATCGATATCATCTCAACATTGAAACATGAAAACATCATGTCAGCTGGTAAGCTCAGTCGATACTTAAGTGGTCCCACTTTCTATGTAATCTTATACGGTCTAATATACATAAGGCTGAACATTCCACGTCTCCCAACCCGAATCACACCTCTTTACGGAGAAACTCATAAGAATACCCTATCACCAACAAAATACTCTATCTCTCGATGATGTCGATCATAATAACTTTTCTGACGATCTTGAGCCGCTTGCAAACATCTTTTCACAACATTCAATTTATCTAGGGTCTGCTGAATCAACTCTGGTCCCTCAATCTATCGCAAACCCTCCACGTCCCAGTACGCTGGACTCTGACACCGTCTACCATATAGAGCCTTGTAAGGTGCCATCCCAATACTGGAATGGTAACTATTGTTGTATGAAAACTCAACCAATGGCAAATGATCGTCCCAATTACCTCCGAAATCTAATACACAAGCTTGAACCATATCCTCAATTGTCTGGATCGTCCTCTTCGACTGACCATCTGTTTGAGCATGGAAACTTGTACTAAACCTTAAACGAGTACCCATTGCCTACTAGTGCATTCGTCAACCAGAAAGGCATAACAATGAACTCGAAATCCCCGTAATGAGTCAAAAAAGCTTTTTTCTCAACCGAACTATCCTCGATTCTCAGTTGGCAATATCCCAACCTGAGGTCAATTTTAGAGAACATTGTAGCTCCACGCAGCTGATCGATCAAATCATCTATTCGTGGCAATGGATATATGTTTCCACTGTTACTTTATTCAACTTACGATTGTCTATACACAACTGCATGTTGTTGTGTCTTTCTTCCGCAAAAATAACACAGGTGCACCCCAAGGTTGAACACTAGGACGTATAAACCCTTTTTCCAATAGTGCCATTCTATACAGTGCAATCGATATCGGTGCAGCACCCGGTAATATCTCAATTCTGAAATCGGGCTCTCGCTGTGGCGGTAATCCAGATAACTTGTCTGAAAACACCTCAAGATAATCAAGTACAACTTGTACATCCCGTACCTCTAATTTTGGATGATTCATGTCAATCACTGGTGCTAAATAGGCATCACAGCCCTCTCGAATCAACCTCGCAGCTGCTACTGCTGAAATCAAACAAGTAGGCACAAATTTTCTCTCACCTACCAATAACACCCGTTTCTCGCCGTTAAGTTCAATTACGACTTGCTTCGACTAAAAATCGACTGTAGCTTGGTTTCTAGATAACCAATCCCAACCCAAAATAATACCAAATTCAGCCATCCTCAGAACAATCAAATCGACTGGGTAAGTGGATTCACCTATCCTCAACTCACAATGTCGAAAAATATGTCGTACTATCACAGTACTACCTAGAATGTCTTGGAATTTTGATAATAATAGGATATTTTAAATTAAATAGGAAGAAAATGTAAATAATTGTTTCGTGAATTATTTTAAATAATAATTCGGTAGATGGGAAGTGAAAAAATGATTACGGAGTTATAAGTTAGAGGAAATAACAAGAATCGGAATGCGTTTATTGAGCAGGAATAAGATTACAAATAAACGGTCAATTAAGAGCACTCACGGGCAAAATCATCCAAAATCGATTTCTTATAAGTATCAATTTGTTCCTCTCTCTCTCTCTCTCTCTAAACTCATACATACGCGTCTCTCTCTTCCCTATCATCTTTCCAAAGCCAAAAACCCTAGCTAACATCTTTCTTCGTGGAAACCTTACCATTCGGGAGTTGTGAGATTGATCGGAGATCGAATTTCGGTAAGATTTCTTGTATGTTCTTGCAAATTACGTTTTGCCTATTTAACCCTAGTTTCCGACCCAAAATCTCTTTCGTTTGAGCTCTGATTTAAGCAAATGTAGCTCGTTGGAAAGCTTAACGAATATACTATCCATTAGTAACCATTTTCGGTTCTAAATTGTGTTTTAGGGGTCCAAAATTGAAGTTTGAGAGCCAACCTATTAAAGTGACGAGTTTGGGTTTTCTAACACGATGTTCTTTTTTGAGTTCAATTGCTTAGGTAAGATTCTTCAGGCCCTATTGAAGTTGTTTTGATACACAATTTAATTATGTGTTAATTGATAAGAGAATGGAATGAGGGTAGAAACATGTGTAGGGTTTTGAAAGGAAGATTTTAGGAATTAGGAACAATAGCATGTGTTGGATGGTAGGAATCATAAAAACATACTTAAATAAATCTGTGAGAAGCTTTAGAGGCAGTTGGTAAAATGGGAAGGAATAAGTTAGGTGAAGGGTGGGTCAGGAGCATTAATGAGAGAGGGGATAAAGGAAGGAAAATGGGATTATTTTAGTGTATAAGCATATAAGCATCGTTAATTTTTTGTCTTTGTATAGTCTCATGCATATATGATTAACATAATTCATAATTTGTTTAATAGGAGGCCAAAATCACAGTGAGGGAGGTTCCCAACCAAAACAGTAGGCATTGCTTGCGAGGTAAGCAACATGAATGCAACATTCCTTGCCTGTATGTTCCTTGTTCGCAAATTGTCTGGATTGATTGTAACATAATGAGATGATTATGTATGTTGCGTGTGAGGTTGTTGAAGAGTACATATTATGTGTTGATATATGACTATGAAACATGTTGATTTGATGTTGGATTGATGATTGTGTGATTTGTATAGAATTGGTGTGAATGATGTGGTTGGAATGACCTATGTAGTATGATAAGTCTATTCTTATGTAGTTTTCTATACATAATGTTTTGACGAGATTATGTTGAACATTCTGGTTGTGTGAATGTATCTTTGGGATGTATAGCATGGTTTGAACATACGTTACCACGGCATAGTGGAAGTCTCGATTTACTTATTAGTGTTCGAGCGTTCCAGGCCAAGTAAGGGCAATATTCAGGACAAGTAAGGGCGTAAAAATATATGGTCTATAGTAAATTATGACCACATACTCCCGACCAACGAGGCCCGTTTGCAAACGTCAAAAGAAATGGCCAAGTAAGGGCGTAACTTGAAAATTAATGTTGAGACTATGAGTGTTTTCATTGTAAGGCATTAGAGGTCAAACATTCACAATCATTAAGTCGCATTTAAGGTGATCACATGAATATATGTGTGATTAATGAGATTGAATGTGTGTGAATGAAGGAATAAATGATATGGTTATAATATCGAATGATGATCTATTATGTTTATGAGATATGGCATGAATTATGTGTGTAGTGAAAACTATGTTATATGAATATGCATGTATGTATTGTAATGTCATAGGGAATTTATAAGTGAATGTGGTTGGAAATGGATTAGGTTTGTTAAGAGCTGGTTATTGATACATGGTTAAATGATCATGGATTGATTTTTTGCATTTAGATGTGTTGCTAAATGATTTATGCTGGTTGAGGGTTTAGTTGGAATATTGGATAGTGTTAAAGATGGTTGGAAATTGTATGGTATGTTTTGTTGAATGATTCACGTAGGAAACCAGATATCCACACGTGGTGGCAGCTGAGTACACACAGTCGCTGTGACCACGCATACTTTAGCAACGACCACGAGTGTAATTGCACCTGAACTACGCGTGGTGGCAGCGACAACGCGTAGTTGACCACCACTGTGCATAGTTCTTGTTGATCACGCTTGGATCTATGATTTCTGGACTTTTAAGAATGCATATATATGTTTTGTGACTTGAAATTGATTCCTATTCGGGTTGTTGGATTAAAATATTTTTAATGATAGATATGTTATAGACTTTATTAATAATTTGTGATTATTATAAATGGATTGGAAATAAATTATTGGATTTAGGAACTGTTTTCCATTGGGTAAGTGTTGTTTACTGAGTCTCTCGACTCTCTGTGTTTTATGCCTGCTATTTGGGCAGGGACTTGAGGGGATTCACTTTTGTACGAAAAGGGTAGATAATTGCTTGATTCCAACTCCGACATCAGAGATTGAAGAACCAAGGTGGGCTGTGCGTGAAGATGAATTTTTGTTTTAGGACAGTGCATGACTTGTTTTGTTATGGTTATAATTGAAAAGGATTTGAATAGATTCCTTTTATCTCACAACCTCAAACACTTTGTACCTTGGTTAGAATTTGAAAACAATCCTTCTCAAACATTTTAATGTTTTGTTCTTTTAATGAAGGTATATATTTTCTTTTAAATTTGTGTTCTCTATTTACTGTTTTCAAACATTATGATATCTGGATCCGATTATCATCTTGTGGGAATTAATATAATAATATAGGATGATAGTCAAATTTTGGTGTCTATTTAGTGGTATCAGAGCCTATGTTGTTAAAAACATAGGTTCCTGATGTCATGTGTCTTCAAATATGTATTATATGGATTTCTAATACGAGCTTTCATAGCATGTATACAAGATTTTTGATTGTGCATTACCATTTCATACTTTCTAAATGGGAGTCTTTTTCTTCATTTTATGACTTAGAATGGAGGAGGGACAATGAGATAGTGCACAGGCAGTTGCTAGTTCTTTTGAGTTAGTATAGGGGAATGCTAATGTCCCCAATGCGAGTGAACAAGCACCTACCAACCCTAAGGTACATGCTCAGCCTCAGGTTGCCCAACAACTTTTAGATCTGATAGGGGCAACTGTGAGGGAGCAATTGCCTCGAGCTCAGACGTCAAGAATTGATAGAAACTATGAGCAGATACAAAAGTTGGGAGGAAAGCCTTTTTTGGGCACCACAGAAACCTCTATTGTTGAGGACTGGATGAGGGATACAAAGAGAGTTCTTAGGAGGATGAGTTGCACCTCTGTGCAAAAAGTTCAGTATGTTATCTCATTGCTGGAATGGGAAGCACTGAACTTGTGGGATATGGTCATTGGGAGCACAAATGAACCACTTACCATGACCCAGGAGGAATTCCAAAGGATCTTTGCAGAAAAGTACACTCCGCCAGTGTATAGGAGAGAGATAAAGGCAGAGTTCCTGAAGTTAGAGTTGGGAGACCTCTCAGAGGCAGACTATGAGGTGAAATTCACCCGACTCTCCATATACGCGCCAGAGCAGGTGGCGACGGACGAGTCGAAGAGAGATCGCTTCGAGATGGGGTTGCAGTGGGAGATTAAGCTTTTATTGGCAATACAACCTGCCATTTACTTAGCTCTGCTTGATGTTGTTTACGAGTAAAGAAAACTCTGGGAGAGGTGAAGCCTCTAGAGGCAAATAAACCCAAACAAGAGGGAAGCTCAGGTAGGGTGAAGAGCTTCAGTTCACAAGGGTCCGGAGTGACCAAATCCAAGAAGTTTGGTGGCAGACGAGCGGGGTCTTCAAGCTAAACTTGTTCCAGACACAGTGGACGGAGTGTGTCTGATGGAAGAAAGCGGTCAGACATTGTCTATTTCTATTGCCATAGGAGAGGCCATATGGTGAAAGATTGCTTTCAAAAGCAAAATTATGAAGCTAAGGCACAATGTTCCCAATGCAGTGTTGGGGATAATCTGAGGAGCACTGTTGGAAATAGAGGCAGGGGAGCATAATTTGGATGAGCTGGAACACAGTCCAGGGGTTCTTGACCTAACCAGCCGCCAGCCCCAGCAGCACCTCAGGTTAGGGTCTATGTCATAGCCCGAGCAGACGCGGTGGATGATCCAAATCTGATCTATGGTATTGTTTATATTTTGGGTTTTCCTATTTACATGCTTTTAAATTCTGGTGCATCGTGTTCATTCATTGGTTATGATCATGCATTGAAGTTTTATGTGGGGGTAGAGGTTTTAGACTTCGTAATAGAGGTTTCGATGCTGTTTGGGGAATTGGTGAGGGTGAAAAAGGCGGTCAAAGTCTGATCGATAGTAATAGGTTACCATGAATTCCATGCGAATTTGATGGTGATCCGTTTGGAGAATTTTGGTTTGATTTTAGGTATGGATTGGCTCTCGAAACACAGAGCTATGGTTGATTATTTTTTGAAGGAGGTGTTTATTAATGTTGCATGGTGTAAGGAAGTGTTGTTTGTGGGGATAGAAGAGTTGTGCCTTCCTGTCTGATATCTACTGTACAAACTGTGAGCTGGATGAAAGATGGATGCGAGGCGTACCTGGCAAGTCTGGTCGATACCATGAAACCCAGTGTGGGGGTGACTGAAGTTCCAGTGGTATTTGAATATCCGGATGTATTCCCAGAGGTTATGCACGGATTACCTCCTAATAGAGAGGTTGATTTTGAAATTGAAACTCCACTAGGAACAACTCCAATATCGATAGCACCCTATCGAATGGTGCCAGCATATTTGAAAGAATTGAAGAAACAGTTGGAGGAATTGCTTGATAAGAGGTTTATTTGACCCAGTATTTCTCTATGGGGAGCGCCAGTGTTATTTGTAAAGAAGAAGGATGGGAGTATGAGGCTGTTTATCGACTACCGTCAGTTAAATCGGGTGATGATAAAGAATAAATATCCGTTACCCAGAATTGACAATCTTTTGCATCAGCTGAGAGGCGTAGAAATTTTATCTAAAATTGACCTAAGGTCAGGGTACTAGCAGATAAGAGTGGAGGAAAAGTCAATGCATAAGACAACATTTAGGACACGATATGACCATTTTGAGTTCACGGTGATGCCATTTGGTTTGACTAACGCCCCAGCTGCATTCATGTCCCTAATGAATAAAATTTTCCAGCCTTATATGGATACCTTTGTGATAGTCTTTATTGACGATATCCTCATTTACTCTAAGAGTTAATGAGAGCATAAGGAGCATCTTCGGGTGGTATTGCAGATATTGAGGGATAGACAAATGTATGCTAAGTTCTCCAAATACAAATTCTAGCTGGAAGAGGTTGCATTTCTAGGTCATGTGATTTCCAGACATGGAGTACAACCCGACCCTTTAAAAATTAAAGCTATGGCAGACTGGAAAACTCCAAAGAATGTGATTGAAATACAAATTTTTCTAGGCTTGGCAGGGTATTATCGGCGGTTTATCCAGGATTTTCAATACTTGCGAGGTGGTTGACCAGTTTGCTAAGGATGAATGCCATATTCGATTGGAATAAGAAATTGCAAGGCAGTTTTTAGGAGATTAACCGGAGGTTGACTGAGGCTCCAGTATTGACTCTGCCATCAGAGGACGGAGAGTATGTGGTCTACATTGATGCTTCTAGGATGGGTTTAGGTGGTGTATTGATGCAGAATGGTAAGGTGATTGCATATACATCGAGATAGTTAAGGTCACACAAGCTAAACTATCCAACACATGACCTAGAACTTGCAGCTATCATCCAGCTTTAAAGACTTGGAGGCATTATCTTTACAGAGAAACCTTCAAGATCTTTACCGACCATAAAATTTTCAAGTATGTTACTACCTAGAAGGAGCTGAACCTCAGGCAAAGGAGGTGGATTAAGTTGTTAAAGGACTATGATTGTTCCATTGAATACCATTTAAGGTAAGCTAATGTGCTGGTCGATGCTCTAAGCAGGAAATCTCAAGTGAAGGAGGATGGTATCTCCTATAATGTAGAGTCCTTATTTGCAACGAGAGAAGTGCGGTTGAAACTTCAAATGATTGAGGAAGGGTTACTATCAAGATTTCAGTGAGACTGATATTAAGAGAGAGAATAATGGAAAATAAATGGAGGATGAAAAGCTAAAACTTTCCCGAAGGAAAGTAGAATAGGGAAGAGAAACTCCCTATGTACTTGATGAATAGGGAATCTTGCACTATAGGAAGAGGCTTTGTGTGCCAAATATTCCGAAGTTGAAAGAAGAAATCCTGTCGGAAGCACATTCTTCACGATACTCAGTGCACTCGGGAAATACTAAGATGTATCGAGATTTGAAACCACTGTATTGGTGGCCAAGAATGAAGAGAGAGGTTGCGGAGTTTGTAGAAAAGTGTTTAAGCTGTCAGCAGATCAAGGCCGAACACCAAGCTCCATCTGGAAAACTTCATTCATTAGCTATTCCAGAGTGGAAATGAGAGCGGATAACTATGGACTTCGTGGTTGGATTGTCCAAAACATCCAGAATCACAATGCAGTGTGGGTGATTATGGACAGATTGACGAAATCTGCACATTTTCTGGCAGTCAAGCAGGATGATTCCTTAGATAAACTGGGAGAAAAATACGTGGCTGAAGTGGTTAGACTTCACGGGGTTCTGATTCCAATTGTATTGATAGGGATCCTCGGTTTACTTCACGGTTTTAGGGTAGTTTGTAGGAAGCTATGGGTACTAGACTGCATTTTAGTATAGTTTTCCATCCTCAGACTGATGGACAGTTGGAAAGAATAGTACAGACTCTGGAAGACATGATGAGAGCCTGTATTCTGGAGTTAAGAGGTAACTGCGATGAGCATTTGCCATTAATAGAGTTTGCACACAACAACAGCTATCATTCCAGCATCAGAATGGCACCGTATAAAGCTCTGTATGGCAGGAAGTGTCAAAGTCTAGTGTTTTGGAATGTTGAAGAGCTGCAACAGATTGAAGGTCTCGAGTTGGTGCAGCAGAGAGTGGATAAAGTGCAAGTTATTAAGAAATGAATTAAGGCTGCCCAAGATCGTCAGAAAAGCTACACTGATAGACATCGACGGGAAATCACCTACGAGGTGGGCGAGAAAGTGTTTTTGAAAGTATCGCCTTGGAGGGGAGTTCTAAGATTCAGGAAGAGCACAAAGCTAAGCCCATGGTTTATTAGCCCTTATGAGATTGTGAAACTCGTCGGACCTTTAGCTTACCAGCTTAGGTTACACGATGAACTCTCGAGATTGCACGATGTATTTCATGTTAGTATGATGAGACGGTATCGATTAGATCCCGGTCACATGATAAAACAACCTGAAGTGGAGATATCAGAAGATATGACTTATAAGGAGGAACCAGTAGAAGTCCTGGATCGGATAGTTCGTAAGCTGAGGAACAAGGAAATTCCAATGGTGAAGGAAATTCCAACACGTGGATCTCTTATTTCTGGACTTTTTGAGAATGCATATATGTGGTTTGTGACTTGAAATTCATTCCTATTCGGGTGTTGGATTAAAATGTGTTTAATGATAGAAATGAAATTGAATAGATTCCTTTTCTCTCATAACCTCAAACACTTTGTACCTTGGTTATACTTTGAAAACAATCCTTCTCAAACATTGTAAAGTTTTGTTCTATTAATGAAGGTATATATTTTATTTGAAATTTGTGTTCTCTAGTTACTATTTTCAAACATAATGATATCTAGATCCGATTATCATCTTGTGGGAATTAATATAATAACATAGGATGACAGGCGAATTTAGGTATCACACTACCTGCGGGCATAGATAAAGCAACAGTGTACCTCAACTGCTCAATACTACCACCTATCTGCTCGACAACACTCTCGCTCACAAAAGAACAAGTAGAACCCAGATCAATCAGTACTAAAGTAGGATAAGCAAAAATAAAAATAGCACTGGTGATGACATCCGAATCATCTACTGCCTCATCTCGAGTCATAGCATAGACAATAGCCTGTGATTTTAACCCTGCTGGTGCCCCTGATCCACTAGCTCTACCAACTGTACCAGAGCCATTAGCCCCACCTCTATAAACTGATCCACCTCTAGAAGTAGACCCTGAACCACATCCACCTCTACCTTGGCTACTGCCACTGGCTGCCACAATATGACCTCATCCACACTACTCTGTCTAGAATCACCACCACCCTGAGATCTGCGTCACTGTGGACAGTCCCTAACAAAATGTTTCGGATGTTGGAATCTGAAATTCAACTGTCTCGTGTCCCCTCCAGATGTATCTCTCGAATAAATCGGAGGTCTGGTACTCCCACCTCTAGTCCCTCTCTCAAATTGTCTACTAACAGTGACACCTGTGTCCCGAGGCAGTTTTTAATCTGACTTCTTCTTTTTCTATGACTACTGAGAACTAGAACCTAACGTCCTCTGGATTTTTCTCTTTCAAGTTTTCCTTTTTCTCACATTCAATTTCCAACTCTTCTGCCTTGAGAGTTGCCTTAATCAATATCTCATAAGTCAGAGGTTTGAAGACAATTATGTTGCGAATAGCATATCACAATCCTCTCTCAAATCCACCCGCTTCTTTCTTTCTATATCCACATCCTCCAGAGCATATCGAGATAATCTAGTGAACTCTGCCTTGTAGTCCACCAATCACATCTCCTTCTATTTCAGCTCCAAGAACTCAATCTTCTTTTTTGTCTGGTTGTGGAACCTATTTTTAAATACCTGTTTTCCTGATAATCAATATATATAATAGAAATGATATAGAAATCAAATCTAAAATCAGATGAGAGAGAAATTAAAAGATATATACACGCTATTTTATAAAACTCAGCCCAATCCTGTTTATTCGTAAAACAAATTAGTAGCGGAAGCAAAATAGTTTGAAAACATTCAAACTAAAAACCTGCGTGTATATATACAAAAATGTACATCATGTACAAATGAAAATATCAAAAATGAATCCTGGATCCCGTCCTCTAACGTAAGCTCAACAAACTCTGATTAGCTCTGTTGTCCAGTAACCGGCAGCTACCTACGATCTGCACAATCATGTAAACAAATCGGGGTGAGTATAAACAATACTCAGTAAGTATTCTAGCTTTTATCACCTAAACATGATGTGCAGGGGAAAGTATATAATAGCACGAGAACGTGCGTATCTATCT
>CANYCX011461234.1:0-10893 GCA_948193385.1 Breynia disticha f. nivosa | reverse complement strand
CCAGTTTTCCTGTACAATTCAAACAGTACAGAGTGATAATGGTACTGAATTTTTCAATTCTAGGTACCACATTCTGTTTTCTGATTTGGGTATCCTTCATCAGAGGTCTTGTGTTTACACTCCACAACAAAATGAGGTTATGGAGCATAAACATCGTCGCTTACTAAATGTTGTTATAGCCTTAAAGTTTTAAGCTCATCTTCCTAAGTGTTTTTGGGGGGAAAGTGTATTGATGACCACTTATATTATAAACATCATGCCTAGTCGAGTACTTTCTTTGCTCCACCAAACCAAATTATTCTATCCTTCAAACATTTGGATGCTTAGGTTATGCCACAAACACTCATCCTCATACTAACAAGTTTAGTTCTAGGGCTCACAAATGTATATTTTTGGGGTATGTCCAAGGAGAAAATCCTATAAGCTTTATAACCTCGGTACAAATAACATTTTTATCTTTCGAGATGTTCGGTTCTGTGAATCCACTTTTCCTTATGCCACATTTGTTGTTGATGTCATATATGATGCTCCTCTCTTTGGTGATATTAGTGATGTTGCTGTTCATGATGATCATGATCAAACTTTAATAGATACTACTACATCTTCTGAAACCGTGACCACCTCAGTGGCCCTGACCTTTCCACTAATGTCCTGCACCTACTCCCACATCGTCTATTCC
Source organism: Breynia disticha f. nivosa (assembly GCA_948193385.1). Lineage (NCBI taxonomy): Eukaryota > Viridiplantae > Streptophyta > Magnoliopsida > Malpighiales > Phyllanthaceae > Breynia > Breynia disticha. The sequence goes on along the minus strand of CANYCX011461234.1, from coordinate 10,214 downwards.
TCTGTCTGATCCTCTTGCTACCCACCGTCGTAGTCATAGATCCACCAAACCACCTGCATGGTTGTAAGACTATGTAACCTGCATTACATAAACTTCTTCCTCCTCTGCTCCTGCCAACTCTGCTCACCCTTTACCACATTTGTCCACCCACTCCTTTGTCCTACCCACTATGAGAAATGTAAATTTACTCACTAATATGAATTAGCTCCAGGCTCCTACTAGTTTTGTGCAATCTAGTGCTGATCTGATTTAGGTCAGGTCTATGCAAGAGGAGTTGGAGGCTTTGGAGAAAAACAATACATGGACCTTAGTTTCTACTCCTCCTAATGTTAATATAGTGGGTAGTACTTGGAAATACTAGGTTAAATTTAATTCGGATGGTACGGTCAACAAGGAAAAATCCTACCTTGTAGCGTAGGGTTTTACTAAGGTAGAAGGCATTGATTATCAGGAATGTTTTAGTCTAGTGGCTAAATGGATTACCATTAGGGTTATCATGCATTTAGCCACAGTCAATCAGTGACATATGCATCAAATTGATATCAATCATGCATTCTTGCATGGTTACTTGAAAGAAGCAATTTACATGCGTCCTCCTCCTAGATATCATAAGGCTGCTGCTGGGCAAGTGTGTAAATATTGAATCGGTCTTTGTATGGTCTCAAACAGGCTTCACACGAGTGGAATTATGAGTTTAGTGCTACTTTGCTTGCTTATGGGTTTGTCCAATCCAGGCATGATCACTATTTGTTTACTAAGTTTGCAAGTGAAGAAGCTTTAGTGCTTGTGGTATATGTAGATGATGGTTTAATTGTTGGTAGCTCCTTTGTGGCTATCACAACTCTTAAAGATCACATAGATAGTGTTTTCACTATCGAGGACCTGGGTTTTGCTTATTAGTTTCTGGGGGTTGAGATCTCACAATCTCTAGCTGATACATATCTTTCCCAGCGCAAATATATACTCGATTTGCTTACTCCCAGGACTCACAGGTAAAAAAGCAGACGACTTATCGTTGCCTCCAAACACATGTTTTTCTGTAGATGCAAGTTCCCTTTCACCAGATCCAGAGCCTTATCAAAGGCTTATTGGGAAGTTTTGTATGTTAATTTTACCCGACAAAAGATTGGGTTTTCGGTCAATCACCTCAGCCAGTTTGTGTGCAAGCCTAGTGCCGATCATTGGGAGGGTGCTTTGCATGTCTTGCGATATCTTAAGGGCACTCTGCACCATGGGATCTTTTATTTTGCTTCCTCTGATTCTGGTTTGGTTGGTTATTGCGGTTCTGATTGGGCCAAGTGTTTTGACACTCGACATTCTGTTATAGGTTATTATGTGTTCCTTGAACAGAATTTGGTTTCCTGGCGGAGCAAAAAGCAAACTACGGTTTTCCACTCATCTGCTGAAGCGGAATATCATAGTATGGCTTATTTGGTCTGTGAGTTACTCTGGCTCTCTTACATTCTACGTAATTTGCAGGTTCCTTTGACCTTGCCAATTCCTTTATGGTGTGATAATAATGCTGCTATTCATATAGCTACCAATCATGTGTTCCATGAAAGCACAAAGCACATCGAGCTCTATTTCCATGTGGTTCGACAGTAGTATCAGGCCAGATTCCTCGTCCCTCGTTATTGTTCCACCACAATTCAGTTAGCTGATGTTTTTACGAAATCCTTGGCTTTGCCAAGTTTCAATTCCGTTGTATCCAAGTTACATTAGTTACCAAATGCAACTTGAGGGGGGATGTTGTGGTATATGACCCAATACTGTTAGTTGGACCCGTGAGTAGTCAGACCCATTTATTTTCCATGTATAAGGCAAATGATGTATATGGAATGTATCTAGAACATTTGTATATTCGTATTTTTCCAACCTATATATATATGGGCTTGGGTAGAATACATGATGAATAACAGATATACTGATGCCTATTCTATAATACACTTTTGTTATTCTCTCGAACTTTCCTCTGCTAACCCTAACCCTAGATCTAGTTCCATCGAGTACTAGAATAATAACCAACAAGCAGAACTATGACTAGTTTTCGAATTAATGTATTTATTCATTTTGCAGTTTGTTATTTGAACAAATGTTGTTAGTTATATTAGACATGTACTAGTAGTTGAACTTGTGTGTTGTGATGGGATTTTGCATACTCTAACTGAATTGATTTTTTCGATCTAATTTAGAATATATTTTTTACTAATTATTTTATGAAAAAATTAATAGAAATACTAAAATATAAAAAGTTAATGAGTATTAAAAATGTTGTGTATAATTGTTTGTATTTTACCAAGTTTATTAGATTAAACCTGCTCATATTATGAAAATCGGCCATTTTTTATGTATATTAATTATTATCTCTTACGAATATCTATCTACACCAACCATGTGTTAAGAATTTCGGTTACCAAATTTTTAAAAATAAATATCGATAAATATTTTAAAATTTTAAAAATCAATGTCACATGCCTTGAGCACATTAAACTACATGTCACAATACTTTTCCAAATTAAGGGGGTTACGTAATCTCATCAATTTCTACGCCCATTGCTCCGTAGAACGCAACCAATTAGCCATTACACAAAAACACGGTTATCAATTTCTACGAAAAATCCTATCGTATTATGTTTTATCAAATATTATTATGCGTAATATAACTGTTATAAAAAATAAATACCCACTAACTTCAATAACTATTCTAATTAACTTTCGGCTTACCATGCGTCACCGTTACTAGGCCATTATGCATAAACACAATTATCAATTTTAAAGAAAAATCGTATCGTATTATTTTTTCTATGTCCATCCCACCATATTTTTTCTATGTTCATCCCTGGATAGGTGCGACCATGTGAACGTCTCATCCAAACTCTCATCATGAGGATGGCGAGGTGAGTCGTTGATGTAACTTCATTCATGCACAACTTGTGCATTATTTGCTTTGATACGAGGAAAATTCTCGATGAAATTGTGAATACTAATAAGGCAGAATGGCGGCCATGTTTATGGTGCTGATGTTTCCTTAGCTAATCTTTCAGGGAGAAGACCCTTCTGCTCCATTAAAACACATAAACAAGACAAGATGTACAAGTTATAATGACTTCTGCAAATAATGTTATTGGAGAGTTACCTAAACAAGTAAGTTATAAACAATACAAGATGTACAAGTTACAATGACAAGGTCTGATGCTATTTTTTTATCAAATATTTTTATTTGTATTATATTTGTGTAGTTTATATTTTATTATATTCACAATCGTATTATCGTATAAAAAATTGATAATTTTAATTACTGCTTCAGAATAAAAAAGGTGAATAAAAGAGCATGTCACTCACCACAGCTACTCTCCTGTTTCTCTCCTCTCCATATTTAACACTCCATTTGAGTAATTGTTTCTCTTTATCCCTTTGTTCCTGTTCTTCAGTTTATATTTATCAAGATTATATAAAGGCACAGACTCACTAATATATTATAAATTCACTAATATATTATAGTGAAGATATTGAATTTAAAGACCCATTTATATTTTATAATTTTTAACTAGTAGATTTGACGATAACTGATGAACACCACTCATAATCGAACTGACAGAACTACTATTATAAAGAACCACAAGTGACACTACAATCTCTCATGGGTGCGACAGATTTGTTGTAGCCCATTTTGCCTAATAATTATATATATTTATTATTATTATTATAAATTTGTAGATTAAATTTAATCATATCAAAGTTGATTTAGTTTATTTATTTTTAAACTAAATATTTGTAAAATTAAGTTTGATGAGTATAAAAATATTAAAATTAGATTAATAAATCTATTAATTTTGTAAAAAAAAAGAGAAAACAAAAAACTTAAACTCTAGTACAAGAGAATATTAATCAATTTTTTTGCATATTATATTTTAATAATATTTTTGTATATATTAAATATTTTAGTGATATTTAAGCTATACTTTATATATATATAAAATAATTAAATTTATTGTTAGATTACACTAAATATAAATTAGGTAAGAATATTCTTGAAATTTTTTTTAGTAATAAAAATAGAATAAAGTTATTTAGAATAAAATAAAATAAACACTATAACTATTACATTTTTAAATAAAATTACTAAATTTTTTTAGTTATTAGTTGGAGATGACCTTAGTTATTATCATATTCACACCCCCTCTCTCAAGTCATACGATCTCTTTCTTGTTTTCTTTTTTGTTTCCTGCGAGATGGTTGTTGGTAGTCATTTTATCGTATATATTTATATAATCTTGTTTTTTATACTGTGAATTTTATAACAAAATTATTTTTTATTATATTATTTTTAATTCAATTATTTTTATCATCTTTAAAAAAAATTGATAAATGACTTGGTGGATTAACAAAAATCCGACCTGACAATTTCTACATTTCTGCATGTGAGAAAATTATTTTTATTCAATTATTTTTTATTCACAGAACATATTTCTTCAAATATTGCATAATTAAAGTTTGTGAAACCTTCTCAATTTAGCAATGATTAAATAAGTATAAAACACGTGAAGACCAAGCTCTCCATTTTGCTATATTTTTTTCTAATTTGTTATTCGACTTAAAAAATAAGTGATTAATATATCTTAATTTTTGCTTTAGTGAATATGTTATTGTGAGAAAATTTGTTGAGTGATTCTTCATCTACAGCTAGCTTAATTTATCTTTAGCAACGTTGAAATTTCGTATTGTATAATTTTTCTGTATTTTGATAAATAAAGATCAAATTGCATATTTTTTTTCTATTTGTCATGCATAAGATTCTTATAATACAACATTGATGAACTATTATATTTAAAATATACGAATATCCATTGTCCAAATTTATCAAGTTTTAGATTTGAAGATAATTTGTTTCTATTTCTTTTTTCAAAATTTTACATTTTTGAAATATTTATAATAAATTTTATAATTATGAAGAAGCTATGAATTAAATATTTTGACAATTCAAAGGCTTTATATATAAGAGAAAGAGATAAAAATATAAATAATTTAAACATAATTAAGACGAAATAATGATAAAAACGAACAGTTTATTAGTTAATTTCCCACAAATTACTAATAAGTTATTATAAAATACTCATTTTTAATATAATATTACTTTTTATTCATAAAAAATATAATAAAACTATAAAAGTATATCGCACCTATATTGTCAACTCTACCACAAGTTGATATAATTCCTCCACCAACTAGGATTTTTGTTTGAGTTGATTTCATATACTCCCTCAGTCCCTCCATCCCATAAAGATGGACACAGTTTGATTTTTACGATTTTTAAGAAATTAGTAATTGTGGTAGTTAAAATTAGTTAAATTATGTATTATTATGTCCTTAAAAGTTTTTATTAGGAAATGGCACAATTAAAAAATTTGTTTCATAAATAAGGGTAAAAATGTCAATATATTTTTCATAAATGAGTTTAAAAAGATAAGTTTGCCTATATATTGGGACACTATATATAGAAAGTGTGTCTATCTTTAAGGGACGGAAAGAATATATATTTATTATTCATTTACAAATTAGTTACAATTTAAATTTTTCTACACTTTCATTTATGAAATTACAAATTTACCTCAGTTTTAAAGCATAAAAAGTTCATATTTAGTTTAAAATAATAAAAAATTTATAAAAAAAATTTAATCTTTAAAAATCTATGAAACATAATAATTTAGTATATAATAAATAAAAAATTTATATTAAATTTAAATTCATAAAAATAGATATAAATCTATACTTAAAATATTTAAATTCATAACAAAATTACATAAAGTTTATATGTTTATATTGATTTTATACTTACAAAAATTCACTCCATATAAACTGTAATTAAAAAAAATAAAAAATGCTAATTTGTAAAAATTTTTAAAGTACTTATATTTTTACAAATAAAAAAATACATTATATTATGTAATTAATTTTTTCATTTTTGATATATATATATATATATATATATATGTTAAAAAATTTTAGGCAAAGGGTTAGGCTAGCTCATGAGCTAAGGACACTGAGCATCTTTCGGGTAACCTGGCGAACAAGTAGACTAGCGGACCTGTATGCCTCCTCAAGTGTCGCTATGGTTCTAGGATTCGAACCGCTCACCTTTAGTGTTAGAGTTGAACCTCTTAACCAATTTTAACAGTTTTATTCACGTTGAGAATTCATAAAATATCTTCTTTAAATAATGGCATCTGCAAAGAAAATTGTGGTTATAGATGGTTTCCAGTTTCATCAAAGTCGAGAATTCATAAAATATCTTCTTTAAATAATGGCATCTGCAAAGAAAATTGTGGTTTTAGATGGTTCCCAGTTTCATCAACGTCGACAACGTACTATAGAACGACTCTTCTGCTAGAAAACCGTGATCACTAAGAACTCTCGTCTACAAATAAAGGAGTAGTGGTCGATCCCTTCTTTCAACTTTATATAAAATAGATTTCTTGAAATCTCTAAGAAAAATGGATTCTACAAATAAAAAGGTAGTGGTAGATATCCCTTCTTTCCTCAAGGTCTACGACGATGGCTCAGTAGAACGCATGGTCGACTCAACGTACGTGCCGCCATCACTAGACCATGACGCAGAAACAGGATTATCAGTTTCATCAAAAGACGTTACTATCTCTGAGAATCCAAACATCTCAGCTCGCCTTTACCTCCCAGAGATGACAGATTCCCACCAAAAGTTGCCAGTCCTGCTCTACTTTCATGGTGGCGCTTTTTGCTTAGAATCTGCCTTTTCATCGTTTTACCACCCTTACGTGGACATCCTAGTCTCTGACGCTCGAGTTATTGCTGTATCCGTAGAATATAGAATAGCTCCAGAGGTTCCACTTCCTGCAGCATATGAAGATTGCTGGGCTGCTCTTAACTGGGTTGTCAGTACTCAATCAGAGCCATGGATACTAAACCATGGTGACCTTAATAGACTCTACATTGGTGGTGATAGTTCCGGTGCCAATATTGCTCACAACTTAGCTATCAGAGCTGGTGTTGATAATCTGGGCTTTTTCCTAAAAAAGTAGAACAAAAAATTTAAATTCTGAAATTAGGTGGACTGAAAACTAATTGGGGTGATTTGCAAACAAATTCTAAATTTAGTGTTTTTTTTTAAACAAATTATAGTATGTCATGACTCATGGCATACTATGATGTCATAAAAAATTATAATTAATTAAATTTTAATTAATGATTGGATAATGATTGAAGTAAAATAAATGTGTAGAATGATTAGGGAATGATTAGATAAATAATTTAATTTTGAAGAAGTGTAATTATTTATGAAATATGTAAATTTTAAAAAAATTTTAAGAAGATTGAAGAATAAAATATTTTCATAAGAAGAAGATCTGATAAAAATTTACTTAATCAAATCACGATTTCGACGCACTATTATTATTATTATTATTATTATTATTATTATTATTATTATTATTATTATTCATTTCTCTAATACTATAATGTGTTGGATTGAATTTTAGTGGCTTCCCAAAATGCATGCCAAAAAAGCACGCCACAATAATTAATTAAGACAGTATTCACACCCACCCCTTTTCCTTTTTTATTCTGGATTAATAAAGACGACAAAAAAAAATTCAATCTCTTTTTATTCTGAATTTTGGTGGCTTCCCAATGCTTAATCCCACTTCCCAAAATGCACGCCATGAATATCCTTCCTCAACTTCTACTGAACCTCACAACCCATATCTCCTCACAACCCACATTGTCTCTCAATTCTAATAAAGTCCTTCTCTCTCTTAATTCACGTGGTCTCTCTCAAATCAAAGAAAAAACTCATCCCTCTCTTAACCCACATCTTCTCGGTCAAGTCAAAAAAAAAACTCCTCTCTCTTTTAACACACATCTTCTCTCTCAAGTCAAAAAAAACTCTTTTCTATTATCCCAGTTCAAAAACCTTACTCTAAGAATCTGTATCATAAAAACACAAACTGCAACTTAAGTAGTTCCTTGTTATGTGGTGGTGCACACACCATGAAGGGATATGTGAGTATCAAAATAAATCTGAATGGGGTATGTTTTTTACTCTTTTCAATCTTACTTTTTTCGAAAATTCCATCCCACCGACAACGCTTGAAGGCTTGCAGGGGTGGCCGTGTTTGGTGATAATACTCGCCACGTCATGGCGTTTTGTGCAAAAAAGCCATGACGTGTGGCGATGTATAAACGCCATGACGTGGCGAGAGCTCTGGTTGTAAGCCACACGTAATGGCGTATTTGAGCCTGCCCAACACTAAATCTGGAAATACTTTGCTTTTTACACTTGTTCGGGAATTAAGATTTTATGACATACGGTTTTGGTCAAATGCCCTGATAATCTTCCCGGTAATGCTAAAATCTTGGGGGCGCTCTTGTCGCATACATTCTTCTGGGGCTCAAAGCTTCTTAAAAATGAGATTGAAAATCCTGGAATACTTATGGATTGGCTATTGAAATCAATATGGGATCTTGTTTACCCTGACGCTCCAGGTGGGATTGATAATCCAATGATCAACCCAGCAGGACCAGGAGCACCTACTTTAGCAGGCCTTGCATGCTCTAAGATTCTGGTTTGTGTTGCGGAGAAAGATACATTGAGAGGTAGAAGTGAGTTGTATTACGAAATGGTTAAAGAAAGTGGGTGGAAAGGTGAAATAACATTTTATGAGACTGAAGGAGAGGATCATGGCTTCTATTTTTTTGATCTTCATAGTGATAAAGCTAGGGAGCTGGTGAAATTCCAGGCTTCATTTCTAAATTAAATTATGCATTCCGTATTTTTATTTGATATAATAAAACAATATATGCAATTCTTCTTCCTGCACAAATGTTGCTACTTCCATTAGGACATCTCTAGTCATAAACATGTTAATATTCTATTAAGTCTTCATTTATTATATTATTATTTATATTAATAAATTTCTTATTATGCTCTTATGAGACTAGTCATGATTCACCCATTACTTAATGTAAAAAGTAAAAATATTTTGAGCTAATTTCTTATTATTCTTATTTTGAGCTAATTTTTTTACTAATTGTTTGTGTTAAATATTTTTTGTGAATATTTTTAATTTTAAAGGTGCATACAGTTAAAATATATTATGAAAAACAAAATAAATCAAAAATTAAATAAGTATTTAATGAAAAATTAAATTATACTTAATAATAAAATATGTAAACACATAAAATAAGGTTGTCAGTATAAGTTCTAAACAAGTACTCTCTCTATTCTTAAAATTTATTAATTTAATATTAAATATTTTGTTGCTTAAATATTGTTAATCTAACTTTTTTATCATTATTTTGTCTAAAATACCCATCAATTACCTCAATTATTTTTTTTTCTTTATTCTCTTTTTCAACACATTTTTATTTAAAAAGATAAATAATTTATTTTATATCCGATTTATTAACTTTTTTAATTCGTGTGAAAAATCTAAATTGACAAAACAAAACAAGTATTTTATAATTGTACTAAGATATCTAGTGGTCGAGAATTAGTTATAACTATAGGATATCTAGTGCTACTCATGCTTACAATTTAACCTTATCAAAATATCAGCAGTTGTGGCTGGTGGGCATTGAATTTCAGTGAAATAATTTGTGTTTTACAATTTAGGGAGAATGATAAATTATTCTCAATATTTTGAATTGAAAGTTTAATATATGGTGAGAATTGGAATTTAAAATAAAATAATGAGAAAAAAATGATAAATTTATATTTTTATTATTTTTTTTATATTTTTTATTTAATTTTATTCAAATAATTGCATTATAATTCAATTATTAAAATAACTTTAAATTTTAGAAAAAAAAAATGTTAACCAGTATAACAAAGTAAGAATATCAATTTATAAAAATTATATTAAAAAATTAAAGATATTTAAGTTTTTTTAATTTTTATTTTCATATTTATATTCATTATTTACTTAAAAAATGACCTATAAATGATTTTCTAGTTGTTTTTATATTATGATCGATGAACTATAACTTTAAACAAAATAATTAAAAAAATTATTTTGAACATTTTAAATTAAAAACTTAATATATAAAGACATGATAAAAATCAATCAAATTATTGTATAAAATTGAAAAGAAATTAAAATTACAAATTATATTTTTATTCATGTTCAACTTTCTTCATGTGGCACTTTTTGCTAAATATGCCTTTTCATTTCTTGACCAAC
>CANYCX011460855.1:0-11896 GCA_948193385.1 Breynia disticha f. nivosa | reverse complement strand
GTTGTGAGAGTTTTTTTGTCCATCGTCTTATAGACTTCAATAGGTATTGCACTTGAGTGGTTTTGTCACCAAGAAACTGTGATATTCTTTTTACGCCGTGTGTCGCTTAAAACAAACTACCGCATTATTCATGAGACATCTATTAAACAACTTTTCTGTTAACCGTGCATTGAACACGTGATCTTAAATTTTGTTTCCATTTTTTTGCACTCATTCCTTCAACCAAGTATCTGTTCCACCTGATGCAATGTTATGATTCTCATTTTATGTCAAAAAAAAAAAAAGTATCTGTTCCACCACTATGACTTATTTTATTATGATAATTTTAATTTTATTTAAACGATCTAAATATATCAAATAAAAATTTATATTTCTTATAAAAAAATTATGTATTTTGAGTTAAAATAATCCAAAAATAATTTATTATTTAATTCATTATAAAAATTTAAAATATAATTAATTTATTTATTTTTAAAATTATAAATTTAATTAGTGTACATATTACTTAATATATAAATTAATTATAATTTGATGTAGTTGTTATATTTCATGATTATTATATATTTTTATAATTTTTATTTTTTATTATTATATTATTTATTAAAAGAATAAAATTTACTAATATGTATAGTTGTTATAATTATTCTTGTTGGCACTTGGCATATATATAGCCACCGTATCTGGGGAGATGCTTCATTCCACAGCTGGTGGCACCAAACCCTTCTCCAACCACGGCCTCTCATTAACCAAAAGCCCACTTTAGTCTCCATTGTCAACGCCGCAAAAATATATAAAAACCTCTCGCCATAATACTTCCTTTACACAACTTATACAACTACACTTCTACTACAACATGGAGTCTCAAAGCAACCTAAGAAATGTTATTGGCGACAATTCCACCCGAAACCCTCCTCAAACACCGTCATATTCTGCCAATGTATTCCACAAAGTGAAGGAAAATTTGATTTTTCGATCAAAATGGGCTGAACTAAATGGTGCTATGGGGGACTTGGGCACATACATACCGATAATATTAGCCTTAACATTGGCTAGCGACCTTAATCTTGGCACAACGTTGATATTCACTGGCTTTTATAATATTGTCACTGGTGCAATATATGGAGTCCCGATGCCTGTGCAACCAATGAAGTCAATTGCTGCTGAGGCCATTTCACATAGTTCTGAGTTTGGTGTGCCTGAAATTATGGCTGCAGGGATTTGCACTGGTGGGATTCTGTTGGTACTTGGTGTCACTGGGTTGATGCAGCTTGTTTACAGGCTTATTCCCCTGCCTGTAGTTAGAGGAATTCAGCTTGCACAAGGGTTATCATTTGCAATGACTTCTGTTAAGTATATTAGAAAGGTTCAAGATTTCTCAAAGTCAAAATCTGGCAAGGATAGGCCTTGGCTTGGTTTGGATGGTCTGGTTTTGGCAATTGTTTGTGCTTGTTTTATTATTATTGTTAATGGTGCTGGTGAAGATAGAGATGATACAGAGAATGATGATTGTGATCTGAGTGATAGAGAAAGGTCTAAAAGGAAGAGATTGAGGAGAATAATAGCATCACTTCCCTCTGCATTCATGGTTTTTCTTCTAGGTGTGGTTTTGGCATTCATAAGGAGACCTAAAATTGTCCATGACATTAAGTTTGGTCCATCTGCTATTGAAGTGGTGAAAATCTATAAATATGCATGGAAAGAGGGGTTCATCAAAGGCACAATTCCGCAGCTGCCATTATCAGTACTGAACTCAGTAATTGCTGTGTGCAAGTTGTCATCAGATCTCTTTCCTGGTAAGGACTTTTCAGCCACATCAGTTTCAGTCACTGTTGGGTTAATGAACTTAGTGGGATGCTGGTTTGGTGCGATGCCATGTTGCCATGGAGCTGGTGGCCTAGCTGGACAGTACAAATTTGGAGGAAGGAGTGGTGGGTGTGTGGCAATTCTTGGTGCAGCCAAAATGATTCTGGGTTTGGTTTTAGGAACAACATTAGTAGTGATTCTAAAGCAGTTTCCTGTAGGGGTATTAGGGGTGCTTCTATTGTTCGCAGGCACTGAATTGGCCATGTGTGCAAGAGACATGAACTCCAAAGAAGAATCATTTGTGGTGCTGATATGCACAGCAGTGTCACTCGTGGGTTCAAGTGCAGCACTTGGGTTCGTGTGTGGACTTGTTGTGCATGTGCTTCTTAAGCTTAGGAACTGGAGAAGAGATCAAGGTTTGTCAGCAATATGGACGTCTCAGGGAACTTCACATGAATCTCAAAATGTTTGACTCATCAGAATGCATGTGTGTAATTATCTTCTGAATGTGTGGATATCTGAATCTGAGTTTAAGCTAAACCAATCGTGTTTTATTTCTAGAATGTATATGCAAAAAAACTTGATGGCCTTTTCGGTAAGACCATCTTAATCGAACATGTTCAAAGTTTGAATAAAATTGAAAGTTTCTGGTTCATTCAATTTGATCAAGAGATATATTCTTGTTTTTTTTTTTTATAGAATTTGAATAAGATGCTTGAATTCTGATTTGAAGTGAAGCTTTCTTTTTCCAAATTCAAATGAAATATCAAAATTATGGCACTGAAATGCATGATGCATCTTGTGCATCTCGAGTAGACAAACCTGTTGTAGATTGTTTCTTCAGGTTGACTTACAGGTATGGAGTTATAAATTAAATGAAAGAGTTTATTATTTTTTTTTCTGAACCTGTGTGTTTCCATCTTTAGTGAGGACTAATTCAAAATCAGATATTAGACATAGCTCCTAACTCACAAGAATGAAATCCCGTTGGAATTCGAACTTAGATTAAATTAAAGAGATGCAAGTTGCCAAGCATGACAATGTTAAGATGTGACAGCAATGGTTTTATTCGAAGTAGAGTGTACTTGGTGTTGTTCTCTTGGAAAAAGTTAATGTATTATTTAAGGTGATATCAATATATTAATGAAGGAGATGTTTGAAGTTGTAATTTGAGGAAAAAAATGAAAGAATGTGGTTTTTATGAATGGTGACAGAAATTTTATCGTATAAACAGGTTGCGTGTAACTGCGATCCGCACTTGAGACTTTCTGCTATTAAAGAGGAGAATAACTTCACTCTTTTGTTCTTTTAATTTCGTCAAAATTTTATGTAATTATATTTTACTTCTAAAAACGTGTTTCTTTATTCCCTTCGTCATTATAATTTTCAGTTCCACTAATCAATCCATATATACCAAAATCTACACCTCAAAATTTGGATTAATATTCATGTCCAGTTAATACAATTAACGTAAATTTGAAACTAATTCGTTTAATAAACAAGTTGATCGGTTAAACCATTTAACAGCACGATTAGATAAGATTGATAATTTATCACCCGACGACATGATTAAAAAGTGCACGATTCGACAACATATAAACAACACAAATTTTTTGTAATGTTAATACGATTACGACCTGCCAATCCGAGTTATCGGCCATATCACAAATTTGTTGTATGAGTTATGTGTTTGATTAGTTTAATTAACATGAATTGTCTTTTTTATTTATATGTGTTAGATAGGTTAACCAATTTAAAAATTAACTTATGTAACATCTCTTGTCTTAAGAATCAAATCTAAATTCTTTTGGACTTTTTTTTTAAACATATGGTCTATTTTATTTTATTTTTTCATATTTTTCAGATAAAAGTGTTTATATATTTTAAAGGGTCGCATTTAGGTCGTGTCGAGTTTACCATTTTAATTAAATTTTTGTTAAGAATTTACAAAAGTTTTACTTCTTATTGTGTAAATAACCACTCAATTTTAACTTGAGTAAAATGTCCATTTATGTATACAATGTTTAAAATATGTCAACTCCCTTAAAACACACAGATCACTATAAAAAAATCAGCTGACAGATTCTCTCATAACTAAAACACTTTAGTTCAAAATGATTCAAAATATTTTAAACTGGTCCATATTGGTTCGAAAATATTCAAATAGGTAAAAATATATTTCATATTAGTTCAAAATAGTTTAAAATTATTTCAAACTTGCTCAAATAAATTTAAAAAGTTTAAAATTTATTTTAATGGTTCAAAAAAGTTTAAAATATATTAATATTGTTATGGTTTAAATAAGATCAAACAGTTCTAAATGTTTAAATATGGTTCAAAATGGTTGAATTTGTTTTAAAAAGTTCAAATTATATTAAATTAGTTCAAAAAAATTAAATGAGGTTCAGAAGTTCAATTTATATCAAAATTGTTCAGATAAGTACAAAATGACTAAATTTGTTTCATTAAGGTTTAAATTGTTAGAAAAAAAGTTCAAAACAGGTTCAAAATATCAGCTTATAATCATCAACCATTGCTTTGTTTAATTTTCAATATCAATACCAAATTATTTGTATCAATCCATCTATTTTTACTTTCTTCATCATATTCTTTCAAGAAAACAATTTCAGTTCGTAAAAAAAAAAGAGAAATAGAAGATAAAAGGAGAGAGAAATGAGAGAGTAATTGTGAAAAGTGTAGTCGTATGGGAAATACAATTGATTTCAAAGAATGACTATTGCTGAATATATGATTGACGGATCGGATCAATTTTTGTCGGTGTACCAAAGACATAAAGGCCGAAGATTAGCAAACGTCATTACCTTAAGCGAACCAATAAATAAATGATTCAAAGGGATTCTCCAATTAACGAAATAAAAGTTGGTGAAAAAACGCACGTCAGAGAATGATAAAAAAACACACACACACACAGTGACCACAGAAGTGTGTACTGTAAACCATACAACTTCTTGTTCTTTTGTCATTGCCAGCGAAAAAAAAAAGGGAAATACAGAGCTTGATGGCGGCAATATGCATTAGAGAGCATGAAAATGGCCATAAAAGCCAATAATAATAAAATACAAAGCTCAATCCTCGCAATTAGATTAGATGACAGTCCTATTCTGTGCAAGTTTTAAGGAGATGGATCATACTGCTGTAATGTAACAAACATGACAAATGAATGTACAAAGAAAAGATAATTAATATGATGAACACTGTTCTGCAAAACAACTGTGTCTACCCAAATGGGTTCCCTCCATGTGAAGGTGACGTGGTTAGTGAGTATTCGCTGCTCGGTTGCTGAATAATGTTTAGTGAAGCAAAATGGTCATTCTCGGAGCCACCAGACCCCCGAGGCCTGCAATAGAATCTCCTGTTAGTAACAACTTCAGAAGAGTGTTGTGCATTATTGGGAAGAAAATAACATATTGCACCTAAGAGAAGGCACTAAATATGTAACGAGTAAGTTTATAAGCTTAAATAACACTGAAAACAAACGTAAACAGCACTGGACTTGGTACCTGGAAGGTGGTTCGTTCATGTGTGCTTGTTGACCCATATATGCTCCTGATTTGTTGGAATAAAGTTAAAGAAGAAAAGGTCAAGTAAATAAACAAATGCAGCAGATATAAATTACCAGAAGAAACGGGTAAAGAATAGGGAGAGTGTTGCAGAGGCATTCCTGCTGCATAAGATGGTGAGGGAACCACTCCCTGAAAATTTCCCATTGGAGGAAACTACACAGCAAATATTCAATTTTAGTTACATTAGCCTGAACATTGGAGAAAGTTTAATATATTAAAGAACATTTGCTGTTTTCTATTTCCAATTCTCATTTTGCTGATTTGGTGCAGACCTGTGGAGCTTGCACTGGACCAGCTGCATTGCCACAATCGAAAGGGTTTGTCGATACGGCTTGGTTTGAAGATGCTAGAGGATGCTGCGATACCATTGCTTGAGGATAATATTGCATGCCATATGCCATTCCATAATTTTGACCCATCTGCCAACCTGGTATTGGCGCAGGAACAGGTGGATAGCTATAAGTAAAAAGGTCCTGCAACAAAATGAAATATATGTCACTTTGACAGATTTAAGAATCACAACATAATACAAGACGAGACAAGCACCGCTGGGAGTTCTTTTCTGCCACCAATTGTCGTTCCTGCTGGAAGTGGCTGTGATTTTACCAAATTATTTTCTTCAACATGTTTTGAAGCATCCTGGAAATTGCTTTCTGAAAAAGAACTTGAAAGTCCTGGAACTGTGTGTATAGTCGATGGATTCAACTGTTGCAAGTAGTATTAAGCACAAAAGTTAAGCAAGCAATTCAAAGGAAACTTGCTCAAATACACCATGAGCAAGAAAAACCTCAATTCATGCAATTACACATGGAACTGTACTCGGGAGAGAGAAATAAATTAATCCATTAATGATGGTGATTAAACAAGAACACCAATTCACGTAGGTGAAGCAGAAACTTTTCGAGTAGGAAGTTTATTTTGACTTAAATAAGCTTGGGTTATACATCTTGTGATCCTTCAGTTGAACTACTTAAAAGTTTTTAAGTACTTCATTTTGAAAATATTAGATTAAAATAAAATTTTATCAAAGAGTATATATATATAAATATATATATATATATATATATAATTACTAACCTGATTATTTACAACTTCAACTGTCGTAGGAATCTGTGGCTCCGAAGAGCTACAATCCGGAGCAGGGAGTGCCAGCTGATGAAACTGAAAGCCAGGAGACTGATGTTCCTGAGGGACATTAGTGGTCGAGTCACCGCTATTATTGGTGGCTGTAGTTGTCTCATCATCAAAGCTGTCAAGTAGTGATAATGCTTTCATTGCAGCCATTTGTGGTTGTGGAGAAATACCACTTGTAGATGCATCCGTAGCAGTACTATATACAGTTGCAGAAGCGCCTGAACCATCAGATAGTGCTACAATCTGTCCCTCAGGCATACCTGATGTGAAACTTCCTGTGTTCAAGTTGCCTGTTGCTGGAGCACCATCATTATTCAAAAATGCAAACGCCTGGCCTGGAGAAACAAATTCCGAGACATTGCCAGAGGATTCCATTGAAGACATAATATCGTTACTGCTTGCATTGGAAGCAGGTGGAACCGACAACTCAAATAGTAACATTTCCAAGCTATTTTGTTTTGGTGCTGGAGGAGTGTTGTCTTTTAAAGAGGATTCATTTGATGAACCTTTATCAGCAACACTAGATGGATGATTTTCCTGCGTTTGTGGTGATGCTGCAGCAACAGAGTTTTTGGAATCAGTATCCCAATCAATCAGGCTATCTGAACTCTGAATTATTTGCTTTTCCGAGTTTCCATCAGTAGGTATTTTGCCACCAGGAGATGCTATCATCTGCAATAGGAAAAACAGGTCTAAGAAGTCTGCAAATTTATTTTGTATGGCACTGAAAGAGCATATAACATCGAACAAACGGAATATATTTACTGGTTTATGAGAAAATTGGATTTGTAAACACAATAAGTACACACAACAATCATATTTTGTTGCTGCCGATGCTAATACCAACCTGTTTTTCAGAACTATAAACTTCTCTAGCATCAGTTGCCTTGGAATGCTTTCCCACCTGCAGACGTGGAACATTGTCCCCAAGAATATCCTTCACAGAGCGCACAACAGGCGAACTGGAACGATCCATGTTGTTTTGAGAATCTGGTGACATGCTTCCATGCCTGGAATCCCTATGTGAAAACCTACGGCTATCAGGTTGCCTACCTCTTCGATCATCTCGAATTCTATCATCAACAATCTCAAAACGGGCAGGAGTTTTCTTATAACCTCCATATCTCGAGTTTTCTTGAGAATAACGGGGACTTCTTCTTTCATCATAGTAATATTTGACGCTCTTGTCATCTGCTCTCCTAGCAGAGCCAAATCTTTCACTCTGTTCTTTTCTATTTCGATAAGTTGGACTAGTGGAATTACCGCGACAAGCAGAAGCATTCCTGCTTTCATTTGGCTCCCCTCTACCACCCTATGGAATATAAGCAAAAGAACTTCTAAATTTCAAGTACCAGCTAATGATGATAAGTTGGTTTGTGGATGTGGTTACATAACTGAACTGATTAATCCATTACCATTCTCAATCTGGGTAGATTCTGATGAGTTCCCTCGCCAGCGAATTTCCTATCGACGTAAACATGTTTGATAAAGTCGCGAAGTCTATGAAGATTACTGCAAAACAGAAATCACAAATCAGAAGGCATTACTTAATAGATCTTTGCAGAAGCAACAGCACATACGAACCTGCCATCCGGATAAGAATTACGCTGAGGATCCCATCCTCTAAAATAAATCTGCCTTGCCCTCTATTAACAGAATAATGCATGTTAGAGTACAATAATAACGCAATAAGTCCTGCACATACCCAATTTCCCATTTCCAATGAGAAATGTGAAAAGCAGAAAACATATAAGTCTCCTAAACAACCTTACCTCATTGCCACCTGCTTGAAGACCACTCACTTCTTCAGCGTTAAACTTAGCCATCGACACTGACTTCACTCTGTGTGTAAATTCTCTACTGAAATTTTTATAAATCAAGTGCATATCTCTTAGTAAAAATCATAAATCAACAATGCTACATAATCTGCCTTGTTAGCTACAATTCGATCAATTTCAGGTACAAATTTTGAAGTTAAAAAGACGAAGAAAAAATAAGTAAGAGAGATGACAATAATTCTAGAAACTTACTGCACTCCGCTACAGTTGGTGCAAACAAAGGTGTTGAAGGTGGTGCAAACATATTGCGGTCCCTGACAAAACCAACACCAAATTATATATACCTCATAACTTGTTTTGCATTTAAGAAAACTAGTTTGAAATTTGGTTGCTCTCGAGTTTTGCAAATAATAAAAACGATTATTTTGGCCGAGACAATCAAAACAATAACTGATGGATTCCTGCTTTGCAATGCAGGCGAGACATTACAATTTTTACCACCGAACCAATCATAAACTTTAGCTTCATACATTTCTTCAATGAAACGTTATTGAAATTCTGAAGCATGGAAAGAAAACAAACCAAGGAATTGCAGTTAATGCATCTACGATTGTGAGGAAGCTTGAGAAGGGCACGAATGGTCCTCTCAATCCTCTCCTCTTCTTTGTCCTTTTTACTCATTGTGAACGTCCGTCCGGCATGAATTTGGTCGGCAATGTGTGTGTTAAGTGGATAGAGGGAGGCGTGATAATGAAGGCATTGTAGTTTTTAGAAATATTAATGGAGAGAGAAAGGGAGAAAAGAAGAAGAAAGAGGGGAGAAGGAAATGGAAAGAGAATGAATTGAATAGAGATTCATGGAGGAGAAAAATGTGGCGCCAAATTTGTCGCTATTAACGGCCAACAACTGCTTTTTGGACTTTCTGATGTCTCTTGTGCTTTTATTTATAACTCAATTCATATGCACTCCTTGTTGTTTGGACAACACTTTTATTCTTACTTTTCTTTTCGAAAAGTTTTTTTAGTCCTTAAGACCATTCTCTGCTCGGGGTGTAAATGATCAGTTTAACTAACGAAAAAATCGGTTTGATTCGATTAATTTTCTGTTAGGTTAATTAACGGTCAGTTAAAGTTATTTATAGTTCGGCTATCAGTCAGTTTGGTTAGAATCGATAACCGACCGAACCAATTGAATAGACCCCTACCCTGCTTGCTAAAGACTTGCACATATGGTTGTCACTCTTCCCAATTGTTCTAATCAAATTACCCAATTCATTATATGTTTCTTGGCTTTTTTGTTTTAGTTATAGGTTGGTTTTAGGGTACGATTATGTTGGGTAACTAATGCATTCATTTGCTAAGCAAATTTAGGAAGTATTTTTTTCTTTTGTTTATGCATTTTTATTTCTTGTGTAGTATTACTTTTACTCTTGTTAAAAAAATTATTAGTCAAATTATAGATGAGTCAAAATTGCTAAGAAAGTGAGGATTCGTTACAGAAGGGTATTTGTTATATTGATTCTTTTGAAATCAGTGGAACAATAGATTTTTAACAAACAGACGAAGGTCATATGTTTCTGTGTTGTTTTTGTTTATTACAAATACGTTGGAATCACCGGGTGTTGATTCATACTCCAATCTGGAAGTTTGTTTCTTCTGCTCTTAAAATGGTGCGTTGTTCACTAATCAAATTGTTATTATTGGTATTGGATTCAGATGTGGTTATGGCTAAAATCATTAGATGCGCAGTTTAGTTGATATTCATGGTTGACATTAGATTCTATAATTTAAAGTTTGGTTAATTTAGTTAACCGACTAAACTGAATGAAAATAAAATAGTTAATTCGGTTCAGTTAAAAAAATCGATTAGTTCGATTAATTTTTTTCAATATTCCGATTAACGGTTAATAATGGAGCCTGATAAGTTTCGTACATGAAATGCCGTAAAAATGAATAAAATGGGGTTGCACGGCCTGCGCAACCCGTGCACAATCCCATCATGTTAAAACGGGCAGTTTAAGTGCATAGGCTAATGCGCGGCTACCCAAACCGTGCATAAGATCATGCACGTTGAAGAAACTTATTAAAATGGGTCAAAAATGATATAACACCTCATTTGAACACTCAAACACTTTTTATAACATCCAAGAAACCTCCCCACGGCTTTAAAACATTTTCCTTATGGTTGGACAACCATTCCCCATAATTTTTCAAGCTAGGAACTTCATAACTTGCATCAAAAAGTGTATCTACACTTAAGGAAAAAACTCTCTCAAGGTAGTTCTTTAAATTGTTAAGAGTTGTTGTAAGATAAAAAGAAGAAAATGGAAATAAATATGAATTATGATGTTGGTATTGTGTTCTAACTAAGTGTGTGAGGAGAGAAGTGTGAAGAAGTAATGGGTTTAGGGCATGTGTGATTGTGGAGAGGAAAGTTAGGATCTTTATGATGAGATGAGAGTAAGAGAGAGTGAGGTGAGGAGGAAGGAGAGTTGTAAATGCATTAGTGGGGTTAAGGTGGGTTAGAAAAAACCTAGAAAGATGAGAACTTGAAATGGTAGAGAAGAGAATGGAGGAAGTGGGTTATATATGGTTTAATCACGTGTATGTCAGACAATATGTCTTATGCTAAGTGTCAATGATGCGTTTAGTTCATGAATGATGTGTGATGCACAAGTAATATGAGCATATTTTCATATCGTAAATTGGACATTATGCATGCATCTTAGCTAATTTTTCCCTAAAGATCTGTTAGTGTAAGCCCTAACCTAATACATTGTTTGTAACTTTTATTATTGATTAATAAAATTATGGCATTATTTTATCACTTCATGTATTGTCCTGTCGTATATGTTTGATAAAATATCCAAGAATGTTCGTATCAAGGTTGAGGACCTTGATAGTAGAACCTAGAAGTTATGAGATTAACATTCTAAATATCTCTAGTTACTTGTTTCTATAGGAATAAAAATGAATTAAGACTAGTATGTACTTTGTAGATGATCATGTTCTATGGGTCATAGATATTTGGGATATCTAGCAAAGCGCACAGTTACAATGTAGAACATTGTACTTAGAGAGCGATCACTATTTGCAATGTCAAATATTATCCTCAGACTGAAAATCACTGTGTCTCTTGTTGTGATTTTTAGTATACTTTGACATACGCCTAATGTGGCCTTAAAAGGTTGACAAGTATGAGTATGATTGAGTATAATATGAATCATAAGTAAGAGCAGGAGTGAAGTGAAGGGATTGACCCTCTCAATGAGAGTTGATATCACTGGCCGCTTGATAGACAAGATTGGGAAGAGTGTGGCCGTACCCGAATGAAATGATTAAGTCATTTATTTGAATTTATCAATTTTGTCATAAAGATCAAGAAAAGTGATTTAGCATTAAATAAGGGTGTTAGCGTATGCCTTATGCTAATCAAGATATCAAAGGTCAAGAGATGTATTTGAATTATAGTAGGCCTGTTGACACCACTCATCAACTATTTAATTTAGGGTGATCATAGTGTCTTTGTAACGCCCTCCAACTTACGTTTTATTAATAATTTAAATAAAATATTTAATAAAAATATGAATAAATTTTT
>CANYCX011460789.1:0-17119 GCA_948193385.1 Breynia disticha f. nivosa | reverse complement strand
TTACTGAGTTGTCATAAACTCACGTTGCATTTTACGCCTGCCATATTCGACATTGGTAGAATTTTGAGGAGGTAAATTTTTGGACGAGAATAGGTGCATTGCCGAATATTTGGAGATCAAAAAGAGACAAACCGAGGTGTGCAGCGCACTATTTGGATTAGAGTTTTGACACTATGTACATGATTATATACGCCATTGGCATGTAATGTATTTTGGGCAGGTTATAATAGAAATAGGAAAATCTGTTTTTCTTATTTCTTTCATAACATATGTCAGTTTGTAAAGTTGTTTTAAAACAATACATGCCTTGTAAACTTTGTACATGTTTCTAAATATGAAAGATGAGTTTTGTTTTTCTATGTCCTTCAATTTTATTTCTAAATTGTTTATCTTATATTATCAAAAATTAAAAACTTGATTTCCGAGTTCAGGTATCACTTGCAGGAGGGAAGTTTATGCATGAGTGATGTTTGAATTCGGGGGTCACATGATCAAAGGCTGATATAAGGTCGACAAAAAATAATTGAAGAAAACTGGAGAAATGCTGAAATTGAGAAGTACGTGTCGTGGACAACAAGGACGCGCAGTCGTGCCGACCACGCGTACTTGATATTCCACCACGTGTGGATCCCCGATTTTGATGAAAAAATATAAATCGAAGAATCACGAACCTCACAAAAACTTTCATTTGCTTACCTTTCACTCCAGAGTAAAATAAGAGCAGGAAAAACTAAGAAAAACTAAATTTTGATCGGAGGAAGGGGTTTGGGGGATTTCTTTTGCCATCAATCATTCAAGTTCATAAGGTAAGTTGTATTATGGTTTACTTAAGGTTGATGCTTGGATGTTTACTGAATTATATGGATGTTATGTAAGGTTTTCCTTACTGGAAATGAAGATAGTTAGGTAGAGAATCAGAACTTGAAGTGAGGGATTTTATAGGATGGTTTTGAGGAAGAAAGGTTGATGAAAAGAGTGGAAAACCTAAGGTTTTATTAAGGTTGACAAATTCTTGAAACTGAATTGTAAACGTTGTTAGATTGTTATGTTGGAATAGAATTAAAGCTAGAAATAATGTAAGAATAGTGAGTTAATTCCTTGTATGTTATACATTATATACAGGAGGATCTTGATGGCTTTGGAGTCGTATTTTAGCTGTGTTAGATTGTTGTTTTTCTTTGTTTTTGAGGTAAGTGTTCTTATGCTTACATATTGATTCGTATTTTGTTTTAGGCATCTTTCTATTTAGATAGAATTGGCCTATAATAATATGCTGAGTTTACTAGATTGTAGATGAATCATGTTGAATATGAGAATATGATGTTTGATTTATGATTGATATGAAATGGAATGAATGTATTGATGGATGTTTGTCTTAATTGACATATGGTTGATTGAATATTGATTGATGCTTTGTTATGGTTGATTCTTGGTAGATTGATACAAAATTTAGGTCATTGATTCTTTGTAGATTATGTCTTAATTGACATATGGTTGATTGAACATTACAATGATTATACTATGTTTGCGACTGATTTGGCATGTTGATTATACTTGCCTTGCTGTTCATTTTTATGAACTATATTTGATTGGATTCGTATGTTATTATGTTATTTTGACTTTGGGTTGATGTATGATTGGTTAAACATGCTCTTTTGGATTTGATATCTTGATTGATATTCGTACGAGCTTGAGATAGTTACGAAAGCATATGATTGCTTTGTTGACCATGTTGAGCATACGTGATTGATTTAATGATATATGAATGCATTGATCATTCATTGTGTTGCATTTATTGTGTGACACGGATATGAGATACAGGCTGGGCCTGATGATTCCATGCGAGAGCTCGATGCCCGTCTGATACCGATGATTCTGAGAGAGATCTCAATGTCGTACTGGGTACGATACCGGTTTGGCACCGAGGGAAAAATTAAAAGAAAAGGAAAGGAAAAGAAAAAGAAAGAAAGAGCCCGGGCATACAGTCGCATGTGATTCCATAGCATTCATATGCATTTGATTCACATTCATTCATAACATGTTTGATTCGTGTTATTGCTTTATGAATGCTTAAGATTGTTGATACGAGATTTGTAGTGACTGTTGAGCATGACATGTTTCTTATGTATATTGATATTATGTTCATATCTGTACTGTTCTTATGAACATTAGATTTTGTTTGATGGTTCATTCGCTTACTAAGGCTTAATTCTGATGGTTTGAGAATGGTTTGAAATGCGAATGTTTCAGTTATATGATAATGTTTTGAAATGATTGTTTGATTAGGATAGAGGAGAATCATATATCGTGTTGGGATATTGATTCTCCATACGCTCATTTAAATTATACAAATAAACTATTGTGGAAGAAGCTTACTTAGTTATGAGAAATACTCACCCTTTGTTAAATTGTCTAAATGATTCGCAGGACGCAGATAGCTGTTTTAAGACCAGAGCTGTCGTGATATTCTGTTAGATTTTACTGATGTCAGAGGTTTCCATCCATCTATTTTTAGTGCTTTCAGTTTTGAGATTTTGCGATGTACATATTGTACAGCTTGTATAAATATTTGTATTTTGAGTTTGAATGTTTTCAAACTTCTTTATGTTTACGCTGCAAAATACTTTATGTTGTGAATGTTTTGGGCCGAGTTGTTTATGATATACCTATTTCATTTCCTCTCTCCTCTATTTCTACTATGATTTATTATTATTATTATGAAAGGATTATTATTTATCAGGTTAAAAGGGATTTGAAAAATGAGCTTCACACAAACCCCCTTTTTTCGTAATAAAGAGAGGCTCCACTCTCTTCTGCGCATGTGGGCCAAAAGCCCCTTTCTTGTCTCAAAGCATGAACATACAATCGTGCTCATGCAATTTCCAACAATGTCATGAATGAATGCACAATGTGCACTTCCTATATCATCCCACAATTCCATAATAACACATACACATGAATGATCCACATCATTCCTTCTATATTCATAATACAAGTCATTCATTTTCCATAAAGGAATTTGGCATAAATAAGTAAACACCTTATTGTTTCACAAAACAAAATGAATATGCATACGTATGCATAAACATCCAAATCGTGGCATAAGCCAACACACACATCGTTCATAACCCACACGAATTCATCACAATAACTATAACATGCCCTAAGGCCATATTCTTATAAATAATCGACACTTTTTATAACGAATAAAACATTCACATGAACCATTTCCATTATAACTCATCCCAACATTAATACAAAGCATCCATAATTCATTTCATCACAAAATCTCATAAGCATATTACCACACATCTCATTTTACAACTTTCTTACTTAAAAGCAACTTCACATTTTCCATTCAATTCATTTGCCAATCAAAATATTCCAAGCACAATTCACGCAATTTCTAAGCAATCCATATTAAAGAATTCAAACATTCAAGCCCTTTATTGACACAATTCCACTATACCATTTTAACAATAAAGCATCAATCAAATATAATTAACCTACTATGGTAAACGTAAAAAATTCACTTACCTCGAGATCCGCAAAGCTGGCTTGCAGCTCAACAGTACTTCAAGTCCTGAACATTATTTCCTACAAAAATCAAACCATATTTTTTCATATTAATCACATATCTAAACTCAATTTTGTATTCTAATTATTATTCTAAAAAATTCACAAATCTTTTGAACCCTAAATTCTTGAAATCTCCCACAATTTTTGCAGAAATCAAGCTAAATTCATATCCTTTAAGAACACCATAAAAACCCCACCAGACCCTCCACAAAACTCACTATATTACACAAAAATTTCATCTAAATCGGAAGATTACCTCATTGAAATCACTTAGAAAAACCTAGAATTCGTCCAACACGTTGTCTCGTTGTGAAGTTAGTAAAATCTAAGTGTGTAGGGTTAAGTTTTGTGTCTGAAAAGGGTTTGGAAGTGGTTCTTGAAGGTAGAAGGTGTTTTCTATCGAGGAAGGGTCAGCAAAAACCCTAAATCACTTTCAATTTAAGTGGAAGCTCACATTTTTTGCTTGTGTGTTTGAGGGGACGAATTCTCTCTTTTAACTTATTACATATTTTCCCTTAAGACATCATGTTCAACAAATAATCTTTGTCTTAAAATAATGTAAGAAATAATATTTCTCATCCATATTAGGCCTAATTACCAAAATTGGCCCAAATGCCCGATTCGGCCTACTAGCTAAATCAGTTTTCTTGATCTCTATGACAAAAATTGATAAGTTTGAACAAATTGCCTAATCAGTTCATTTGGGTGCAGCCACACTCTTCCCAATCTTGTCTATCAAGTGGCCAATGATATTTGCTCTCATTTTCATGAGCACTTCACTCATGCGCATACTTATGATTCTTAGCATATCCAATCATACCCATACTGGTCAACCTGTTACAGCCTCGTTAGGCATATGTCAAAGCATACTAAAAATCACAGCAACAAAAATAGTGATTTTCAGTCTAAGGAAAATGTTTGACATTGCAAATAGTGATCACTCTCCAAATACAATGATTTACATTGTACCTATTCACTTTGCTAGATATCCTAAATATTTGTGACCTGTAAAACATGATTACCTACAAAGTACATACTAATCTTAATTCCTTTCCATTCCCATACAAATAAGTGACTAGGGATATTTAAAATGCTAATCTCATAACTTCCAGGTTCTACTATTAAGGTCCTCAACCTTGATACCTCAAGCGCTTAATTAACCTTCTTGGGCATTTTATCAAATATATACCACAGGTCAATACATGAAGTGATAAAATAATACCTCATAATTTTATTACTCAATAATAAAAGTTAAAAACAATGTATTGGGCTAGGTCTTACACTAATAATCTCCCACTAGCACTAGTCCCAATCAAACATAACCCTAAGACCAAAAGACCTAACATGACGCTCATGCTTTGGACCAACCAGTTGCTTGTCCAGGGGATCAACAACATTGTCTTCACCTGGAACCTTGATCATCTTCACATCTCTTGTATCGATGATCTCTTGAAGAAGATGGAACTTCTTGAGTATGTGTTTGGATTAGTGGTGATTTGAGGCTCTTTGGCCTGTGCTATAGCCGTATTATTATCACATAAAAGCTCCAAAGGATCTAGGATAGATTGGAAAACTCCTAGTTCTGTAATGAACTTCTTTATCTAACCAACCTCTTTAGCTACCTCAGACACTGCTACATACTCAGCTTTTGTTGTCGAATATATCACTGTGCTCTATTTAGAGCTCCTTCATTACAACATCAGTGTATCCTATAACACTGAGCTCCTCTTGACCTTCATACACTAAGAACAATTCTTTAGTCCTTCTTAAGTACTTTAGAATTGTCTTAACCATAGATCAGTGGATCTCTTTAGGATCCTACTAGAACCTACTGGTTATACTTAGTGCATGAGCAACATCCAACCTAGTACATAGCATAGCATACATAATAAATCCTATAGTTGATGCATATAGAACTCCATTCATACATTCTCTCTCTTCTATAAAGGATGGTAAATCCTTCTTAGAGAAAACTACCCCTTTCTGTAAGGGCAACAATCCCTTCTTAGATTGTTCCATATTGAACCACCTTAGTATCTTGCCTATGTACTTTTTCTTGACTTAGTCCCAAGAGATGCCGTGATCTATCTCTATGGATCTTTATACTTGGTATAACCTCAACTTCCCCAAAGTCTTTCATTGAGAAACACATATTCAACCATTGCTTAACTTGTTACAATGCTAAAATTTTATTTCCAATAAGCAAAATGTTATCGACATACAATACAAGGAACACTACGATGCTCCTACTAAACTTATGATATACACAAGGCTCATCGTCATTCTTAGTGAATCCAAACTTCTTAATGGATTCATCAAAATGAATATTCCAACTCTGGGATGTTTGCTTAAGTCAATAAATGGACCCCTTAAGATTGCATTCCTTATTAGGATATTTTCGAACGACAAATCCCTTAGGTTGTTTCATGCAAAACAACCTCGATGAGGTTTCCATTCAGGAAGCCCATTTTTGCATCCATTTTCCATATCTCATAATCCAAATGTGTAGTTATGGAAAACAATATCCTAATGTATTTGAGCATAACTACTGGCGAGAATGTTTCAACATAGTCGATACAAAGAACTTGTTTGAAACCTTTCGCCATTAGTCTACCTTTGAAGATAGCTCCCGCCTTCTCTTTGAAAATCCACTTGCATTTAATTACCTTAGCACCTTTCAGTGGATCAACCAAGTCCCAAACATGATTATCATACATTGATTGCATCTCAGATTTTTTAGCCTCTTGCCATTTTTCTGAATTAGGACTTTCTAAGGGCTCTTGGTAAGAAGCAGGTTCATCATGATCAACGATCGTGATAACCTGTTCGTCAGTCACAATGAACCCATACCTTTCGTGTTCCTGACGTATCCTACCTGATCTTTTAGGTTGTGTAATGAGCTATCGTTCCATAAATTTTTGTGGATTTGAGTCCATCCTCACTATCCTCTACAGGAACTTGTGTATCCACATCTTCTTACATAACTTCTGGTTGTGCACCACTCCCACTGTTTCAATTAAGAACAAATTCCTTTTTTAGAAACATAACAGTTTGAGCAACAAACAATTTTTTAAGCAACAAACACTTTGTTCTCGCTAGGATTGTAGAAATAATATCCTTTAATCTCTTTAGAATTCCCCACAAATAAGCATTTATCTGTCTTGGATGAAAGCTTATACGATGTTAACCTTTTAACAAGCGCTTTGCATCCCCAGATCCATAGAAAAGACAATTTGGACTTTTCCCAAGTCCATATCTCATACGGTGTCCTTTCAGCTGCTTTAGTAGGAGGCCTATTTTGTAGAAAAGCCGCAGTCTTTAGGGCATAACCCTAAAAAGATATTAGGAGACCAGTTTGACTCATCATTGACCTAACCATATCCAACAAGGTTTGGTTCCTCCTTTTAAACACACCATTTCACTAGGGTGTTCCGAGAGGTGTGAGTTGTGGTACTAAACCACAATTTTGCAGATATTGGTCAAACTTTAGGCTCATATACTCGCCACATCGATCAGATCAAATAGCTTTGATATGTTCACCTATTTGGTTTTCCACTTCATTCTTGAAATCCTAGGCTTCTAATTTATGCTCTATTAGATAGATATAGCCATATCGACTATAATCCTCAATGAACGTAATAAAGTAGCTATAACCACCTTTGGCTTGTGTACTTAATGGTCCACACACATCCAAGTGTATTAGATCCAATAGTCCACTAGTTCTCTCTCCTTTCTTGTTGAAAGGATTCTTTGTCATTTTCCTACGAATACATGATTTGCAAGTGTCTAATGATTTCCAATCAGAAGACCCAAGAGCTTCATCCTTACAAAGACTTTGCAAGCATTTCTCACTTGCATGTCCTAAACGACAATGTAACGTCCTAAAAATTTCCATTTAATTAAAATTTTAAAGAAATTCCTGGGAATATGGGAATAAATGTTTCGCGAAATGTTTTGAATACTAAGTTTGTGAAAAGAGCTGAGAGCTAAGGTAAAATAATTATAAATTTAAAGGATATAAGAATTGGGACTAGTTAAACCGAGTGGAAAGAAGATTATGAAGTAAATAGCTAAAAGGGCATAACCATCCAAATCGATTAACTTTATAAATCTTAAATGTTATTTCTTCTTCCCACATACACATATCTCTTTACACTTTTCCTCTCCATACTCTCTCTTCAAAGCTAAAAACCCTTGCCACCATCATTCCTCACGAAACCCTACCATTCAGGAGTTTTGAAATCAGTTGGTAAGCGAATTTCAGTAAGCTTTTCTTATGTGATCTTGATAATCTGGTTTTTCTACCTAACCTTAACTTTCTGACGTCATATATCTTTCGTTTGAGCTCCGATTTGAGCAAATGATAGCTCGTTGGAAAGCTTAACATGTATACTACTTAATAGTAAACATCTTTTGAGTTAAATCATGATTTAGGTGTCCAAAATCAGCATTAGAAAGCAACCCGTACAAAGTGACAAGTTTAGGTTTTCTAGACAAGAGTTTGTTTCTGTGTTTTGTCATTTAAGTAAGCTTCTTTGGGGTCTACTGATAGTGTTTTAAGTGTCAATTTATTTGGGTATTGGATGATGAGAGACATTGGAATAAGGGTTGGAAGATGTTCAGGGTTTTGAAAGGAAAGTCTTAGGAATTAGGACATCTAGCATGTGTTGGATTGTAGGAATCATAAAACTATGCCTAAATGCATTTGTGGAAAGCATTAATGATGGTGGGTAAGAAGAATTAAATGCGATATTTAGGAAAAACATTAATGAGAGAGAGAGAAAAGAAAGAGGAATTGAACTATTTAATGCATATGCATAAGAACATTGTTAATCATTCGTCTTTGCATAGCTTCATGCACATGAGATTAATACAAAATCATAATTTGTTCAATAGGGAATCAGAATCACGGTGAGAGAGGTTCCCAACCAAGCCCTTAGGCGAATCTTATAAGGTAAGTAACATGAATGTAACTTATCCCTATATTCGTATGTTTGAATGTGAAATGATGGATTGGTTATAATTGAATCTGTTGATCATGAATGATGATTGTATGATGGATTCCATGAATGAGTGTATTTGATCATATTAGTTGTGATGAGAATAATTGTCGATTGTGTAGCTTGCTGAGGGTGGTTGATTAATGATTCTGGCTGCTTATATGGTTGCTTGTGATATATAAGGTGTTGATTATGTTTGATGCTTATATGGATGCTTATGATATGATTGACTATGATTAATGAATGGGTGTTATGTTGAGATTATTAGTGGATTGAACTCAACATTGAATAAAAAATATGGCATGAGTGACTGGTAATTGCATGTTTGTGGTTGCATGGTTTATGCATATAACATTCATGTATGTGGGGCTCTTTGGGAGCAAGTTGAAATGAAATAATGGCTTATAGTGAGCATATAAAATGAGGGAGTGGTTATGGCTCCTGAAAGCGTAATTATGGGTAGTATATATTATATACTATACCATAGCACAGTGGAAAGGCTCGGTACATTTTAAAGTGTTAGAGCGTGCTAGGCCAAGTAAGGACGAAATTCAGGCCAAGTAAGGGCGTAAAATCTATGGTCCATAGTTCTTTATAACCAGTACTCCCGGCCGACGTGGCACATTTTCAAACGTCAATAATAATGGCCAAGAAAGGGCATAAATTTAAATTAAAGTCTGGGATCATGAGTGATCACATTAAGAGATGCATTAGGGGTCATGCATTCGCATTCATTATATCGCATCTGCTGTGACTACATGAGTATGTGCTTGAACGACTAGATTGGTTGCTTGAATGAAGAAATGATGCCATGAGTGGGGGATTATGATATGAATTCTAAATGTAGTGGAAACCATGCTATGTAAATATGAGTGTAACATTTTCTATGTTCTTACGGAAATTGTGAGTGAACGTGTTTGGGAATGGATTAGTTTTTCAATGAGATGGTATGTTGATGTATGATTATATGATTATAGGTTGATTGCATGTGATTATATGTTCAATTAAAATGAAATATGTCAGTTGATGAGTGAATTGACATGATAATTTGTGATAGGAAAGCGTTGGTAAAAATGTGTAGTATGGTTCTTGAATTTTCATACAGGAAACCAGAGATCCACACATGCTGGTAGCAAAGTACGCGCGCTCACTGTGATCACGTGTTCTTTTTCCATGAACGTTCGTTTGTTACCAGAACTACGCAATGTGGTAGCGACAACGCGTAGTTGCCTACCACGACGTGTAGTCGTGGTTGATCACACGTGAATCTATGATTTTGGAATGCTTAAGTATGGATATATGGTTGAACATGAACTTATTTGAGTGTTTCATTATGATTTGATTAATGTATGGTGTAACACAGAATTAATTGATATTTTTTATTTATTATGAGTTGAACTAAGAGTGAATAAAATGAGATAGGGATGGTTGTCCATTTTGGTAAGTGTTGCTTATTGAGTCTCACAACTCACTGCGTTTTATGCCTATCACGTGGGCAGGGACTTAAGGGACATTTTTCAACGAGAAGGGGTAGATCTCCTTGCTTGTTTCCGACTCATCAACAAAGGAACAAAGGATCGAGGTAGGATGTGCACTAGGCTAGGTTTTCTCATATCATACAAAAGCTTTGTATTGAATATTGAAAGTGCATAAATGTATTTTTGTGAGGTTATCATTGAAATGAGATCATTTAGGTTCCTTGTCTTTCATAACCCTAAAGACTTTGTACACCTTTACCTTTTGGAATATTCCCTTCTTGAACTTTGTAAAGTTTATCTTCGTAATGCAATGTAAAGTGTATGAAATTGTATTTCCAAATTGTCATTTTTATTTTAACTTAATGATTTCCGAGTTCGAGTACCACTTGTCGTAATAAAGAAATTAAAGATATAAACGAAAGTGGTAGTCGAATTTGGGGGTCACAGACAATGCTAGAAGTAAGAAAGATTACGTTCATCGAACTTAGCTTTCTTATTCTCTAAGTTATAAACATCCTCATGACTTGACAAGTCTAGGACATATAAACCGTTATTAAGGACTCCACTTCCATAATAAATGTTTCCATGATGAATACTCATATTGTTATTTCCAATAACAAAACTAAAACCATCATTGTCAAAGACTAAAATTGAAACAATGTTCCTACTTATTGTAGGTAAATAGAAACATTCCTTTAACTTTATCTCTAGTCCGGAAGGCGTACGCAAAGTATAGTCTCTGATCTCTATGGCAGCCACTCTTGCTCCATTTCCAACATGCAAATCAACCTCGCCCTTTGAAAGAACTCTCCTATTTTATAGTCCATTCACATTGCAACAAATGTGAGACCCACATCTGGTATACAATACCCATGATTTAAAAATAGAGAGACTCACTTCTATAACATATATCTCTAACGAAGATGTTCTCACATCATCCTTCTTCCCTCACAATAATATTGCACAGTTTGTCTTCCAATTTCCACTCATATGGTTATGGTAGAAAATGTCCAAAGGAACAGGCTGAAAAACCATCCTATGCTTTTGTTGAGGTAAGACCTCCAACATAGGCTTATGGACTTTCTTGGTTTTTCCTTCTTTGCCTTTCCATGAAGTGGATTGGAAAACCTCCCGAGGCCATTCTTGAGGTGCCACCTCCAACTTATGCTTTGGGTTCTTTCTGGTCTTTCCTTTCCTATCCTTTATCTTATCCTTTTTAAGGATTGAGCACAGGGAAATATTCTCGTTATTCAGATTTGAATTCATGTTCTACAAAGAAAAATTTATCAAGGTTAGTTATGAGGTATTTTAAACAAAAGATCTCTCATTCAACAATGGATGAATATTCCTTTAAATAATCAACTTGTTAGTGACACATTTCATGGATTGAGATCCACTTTTCGCTTCCTCAAAGACTAGGTTACTTAGGTAGGAATCCATCCAATCATTTTCTACAAAAGGACTCTCAGTTTCTAATAGGACCAGCACTTTCGTGTCAACGAAGTTCCCATTAATTTCCTAGGGCCGACACACCACAACAGACCCATGTTAAGTCCTAGCCTACTATTAACGTGCTAACCATGACACTAATCTACCCCCACTCTTGCATGGCTGCATAGATATCATCGATCCTAGACCCACTTCACAAAGAAAATCTAATGTGCTTAACTTTGGCATGACCCACTCTTCGATGTTCGACGTCTTGACGGGTAGTTAATTTAGGAAGGCAATTTGCTTGACTTACTATTTTCAAGATTAAGTTGTTTGATATTTTACGGCTAAGCATGGAAAATGCAAATTCGACATTCAATAAACATTTGCATTCAATCATCAACGTGTATAAGCTTGCAGACTAAATGGAGAAAAGTAAACGTGCAATCATGGGCCAATAAACCTAAAACTAGGTTTATACTATTACATAGTACAGTCTTCGGGCTTTAAGTCCATCTCCAATGGGCTCTCCATCCTTCCTTCTAAGGCCTTCACGTCTGGACTCCCCTTTTCTGGGTTGGGCCTCCTTTTATATATTAAGTCTATCCTAAACCTAGTTTAAGAAAATAGTCTCAACAGGCCTTTACAAACCCAAATAATAAAATAGGCTCATAAGGCCTTTGCAACCCAAAATAAAATAGGCCCATGAATGCACCATGCAAAACATTCAACATACAAATTCCTAACACCCATCTACGTCCAAGACCCACATGCTCAAACAAGATGAAATGCAACCCTAATAATGACAAATCCATTTTTAATTTTTGTTTAAGCTCAAGTCAGTAAGAGAAATTCTGCCTTTGCACTCCTTATGTTAACCCAGTGATGGGCTTGGGCCAAGCCCAAAATCATTCATGGAATGAATGTACTCAAATCCATAAGACAACATCAATTTATTTTTTGTGCCATTAATAACATTGAAGCAATTTCTCTTTTACAATTTTACAGAAATATCAAATAAGTGTAAAACTAGATGAATGCATTTAATTTTTCACAGAAGAAAATAAATACATAACCTGAAATTTCACAAACAAAATTTCCACTGCCAAATTTCAATTTAGTCCATAAATTTTTCACAAAATTCAATTTTGGTCCTTTTAGATTTATAGGAATTAAACTAGTCCTACCAGTTCATTAATTTTTCTAAAAACTGCCTAGTTTAGGATTTTTCATATTTTAGGTCAAAATTAAAATTATGAATAGTACGTGAACATTAACTAAAAAATCATAATTCACATGTTTCAAGGTAAATCAGCCCCTCTTAATTTTATAAAATCAATTTAGGCATAATGGATCAAAAACTATGTTAAAATAGTCATTAACAATCACATTATCGACCTAGTTTTGTATTTTATGAAATAAACAATATACCAACACGTGAACAGCCATAATTAGGATTAAAAATACATAAAACGTACTATTTTAATTCAGGTATAAACTCTAATTTACTGCCTATCTCGTTTAGCCCCTATTTTAATCAAACTAATCAACAAATTCATCAATTTATGCATTAATTGATTAAGGTGATCGCTCTGATACAGCTGTTGAGTTTTCGGACATATTCTAACACTAATGGCAGCAGAAAACACTTAAGAACACATTGGAAATTAGCCAAGATATTCTCCAAAATTCGAGAAACACAGATTTAATCCTAGACGATAATTAGTTGTAGGCCGTGAGTTCTTTACCAAATAACAATTAACTAACAGCTCAGAATACTCTGAGACGACCTTTGTGACACCGAGGAAGAATCCCAAACATGATTCCTCTAAAAACTAACACACGAATTAATAGAAACGTGTGCTAGCACAAAGAGTAATTCGATTCACCTTTAATATCAAGATCAGATGAGAATCTTATGGAAAGAAGAGCACCACGTTGATCAACCCTATGATCAACCTCTTTTTCCTCATGTATCTCTTTTAGAAAACCCCTAAATCACTCTCAATTTAGGTAGAAGCGCACATTTTTTTATAGTGTGTTTCAGGGGACAAATTCTCTCTTTTAACTTCTTACATGTTTTCACTTAAGACAACATATTTAACAAATAATATTTGTCTTAAAATCATGTAAAAAATAATATTTCTCATCTATCTTGGGCCCAATTACTAAAATTGGCCCAAATGCCCGATCCGACCTAATGGCCAGATTTTGACCTAAGGTGAAAATAAAAAATACCCTTTTTAATTTTCTGTCATCCATGTGCGATCTGTAGGACTATTTAATAAAGGCAATGAGTTTAATAATCCATAAATTATAGGCGCTATCGAGTAAGACACTATGATCACCCTTAATTAAATAGTTGAAGAGCTATGTCAATAGCCCTACTACAATTCAAATACATCCCTCGACCTTCAATATCTTGATTAGCATAAGGTATGTCACTAACAACCTTATTTAATGCTAAATCACTTTTCTTGATCTCTGTGACAAAAATTGATAAGTTTGAATAAATGACCTAATCATTTCATTCAGGCACATCCACACTCTTCCTAATGTTGTCTATCAAGTGGCCAGTGATATCTGCTCTCATTTTCATGAGAGGGTCAATCCCTTCACTTCTCTCATGTACTTACTTATGATTCTTAGCATACCCAATCATACCCATACTTGTTAACCTTTTATGTCAAAGTGCACTAAAAATCACAAAAAGAGACATAATGATTTTCAGTCTACAGATAATATTTGACATTGTAAATAGTGATCGCTCTCCAAATACAGTGCTCTACATTGTACTTATACACATTGCTAGATATCCCAAATATCTGTGATCCATAGAACATGACCACCTACAATGGACATACTGGTCTTAATTCATTTATATTCCCAGAAAAACAAGCGACTAAGGATATTTAGAATGTTAATCTCATAACTTCCAGGTTCTACTATCAAGGTCCTCAACCTTGATACCTCAAGCGCTTAATTAGCATTCTTGGGTATTTTATCAAACATATACCACAGGTCAATACATAAAGCGATAAATAAAGCCTCATAATTTTATTACTTAATAATAAAAGTTACAAATAGTGTATTAGGCTAAGGCTCATCCCTTGGACTTGTTTCATCATTGCTTTGACAAAGGCCATTAGAAGCAACACTGTCCAAAACTATTGGGAGAGATAAAAATTAATCTCTCTATTTCAACAGCATGGGTTTTGGATACCAAATGTGGTTCTCACATTTGTTATAATGTGCATGGGATAAAAAATAGGAGGGGCTTTTTAAAGGTGAGGTTGATCTCTGAGTCACAAATGGAGCTAGAGTTACTGCCCTAGAGTTACTGCCATAGAGATAGAAGACTTAGTTTTCTGTTTGCCAACAGGCTTAGAGTTAAAACTTTTGAACTGCTTTTATGTACATATAATGTGAAGGAATATTATTTCAGTTTTAGTCTTGGATATTCATGGATTTTCTTTCATTATTGGTAATAATGTTATGTATATGGATCGTGCTGATGTTTATTGTGGATGTACATCCCCTAATTAACGGTTTATATATCTTAGACTTATCAAGTCGTGAGCTTGCTTATAATATAGAGAATAACAAAGCTAAGTACGATGAACTTAACCTTTCTTACTTCTAGCATTGTTGTTTAGGACTTGCAAGTGAGAAACGCTTGCAAAGACTCCATAAAGGTGGAGCTCTTGGGTCTTTTTGATTGAAAATCATTAGACACTTGCCAATCATGTATTCAAGAGAAAATGACAAAGAATCCTTTCAATAAGAAAGGAGAGAGAACTAGTGGACTATTGCATCTAATACACTCAAATGTATATGGACCATTAAGTACACAAACTAGAGGTGGTTATAGCTACTTCATCACTTTCTCTGATGATTATAGTAGGTATGGCTATATCTATCTAATGAAGCTTAAATTAGAAACCTTTGAGAAGTTTATGGATTTTAAGAATGAAGTAAAAAATCAATTAGGAAGAAATATCAAAGACACTTGATCGAAGATTGTGGTATAGTACCACAATTCACACCTTTAAGAACACCTCATGTAACATTATGGATAATTTTCGTGGTAAAATGATAAATATGTGTTTTAATATTAATATATAAAGATATACGAAAGGTTGATCGAAGATTGACGCGAAACGATCGACAAAAATCAGAAAACCCTAGAAATAAAAAGAACACGGTGTGGGAGGCAAAGAATGAGGGTTCATAACAACACCACGTACTTCACACTCTAGGCTGCGTATTAATCAGATTACTAGAAAAAAATAATAAACGTCGATCGATTAATCGACAAAACCTCATTTACATTTACAACTCAAAATTGCTGCAGAGTTCAGCCACATGAAATCAACAGAGCAGCAGAGGAGGTTGATAAATCAAGGAGGAAAGGAATTAACATAGTTTTGATGCAAGAAATCAACAAGGTAAGGAGATATGATGGTTTACTTTAGATTAATATTAAGTTGATGGAATGAATTCTAATGGTAATTAGTTGCTGGAACTAATGGAATGATTGAAAGTAACTGATATGGATATTATATACGTGTTAAGGAAGGATTTAGGAAGAAGAATTGATGGTAAAGTTGGTAGAAAAGAGATTAAATCTAAGGTTTATGTTAGGTTGATATTTGGTTTACATTGAATTGAATTATGGCTATTGGCTATGGAAATATTGTTGGAAATGGTTATGAATAAATGTTGAGAGTTGAAGAATGTTTTGTGAATTAATTAGAAATGAATTGAAGAAGATTGTGGTTTGAAAGAAAGTAATGGAAAAGTTGACATATAGTTAACTTAAGGTTAAAATAAGATGTTTTAATGATTCTAAAGTTAGAATCAATACTTGAATTGGTTAGTAATCCATTATATATGATTGATTTTGTATAGGAGGATCTGTACAACTACTGGGAGGTTGTTGAGCCAGTGTTGGTTTTGTTTTGCTTGCTTTTGAGGTAAGTGTTCTTACGCTTACTAAATTGGATCGTAATCTCTTTAGAATTACGTTGATTAAGCTAAGTATAGCAGAGACGCTTATAAAGGACTGCTGAGTTGCTAGATGAACCTTAGTGAATGTGAAATGTTCGTTTTTTAGATTGATATTGGAAATGATATGAGTTATGTTTTATTGGTATGAATGATACCTGTGTGGTATTGTCTGATTTGCTCTGTGTGAGCTGAGATTAAATGTTTTAGCTATGTGCTTTGCTGTGTGCTATGTTATTTGTTGAGCTGTGTGCGGAGTAATATCATTCAATGCCGTGTGCGATTACGAATGATATTTATATTGATTACATTCATACATTTACATAACTGTATGTTTTCCTAGACTACTGTGTGCGATAGTCCATATTTACGAGCTTTGCTCAGATTTGTGTGCTCAGGCTATACGCCTAACCTTTGCTGTGTGCGATAGAGGATGATTCCATTACTGTGTGCGATAATGGATAATACCCGGGTCATTCTGTATGAAATTGCATTTCATTGCACTTCATACATTATATTCATATATGTATGACTGAGGTTGCTATTGTTGAACCTGTGTGGTTCGTATTTTGCTGTGTGCACGATATTGAATGATCGTATTATGCTGTGTGCTTACTGTTTGAT
>CANYCX011459756.1:0-18410 GCA_948193385.1 Breynia disticha f. nivosa | reverse complement strand
ATTCATTTTCTATGATTATTTCATTCCTTTACATTTTTGTTGATCTGCTCGTTCATATACGATATTCTTTATCAATCGTCATGCAACGTAATTTCATATGTAATATGCTCGATATCTCCCTCTTCGTGCTTTCTCTCCAATATGATCAATCATTTAATCACTAAGCCATCTCTCCACCAATACCATATCACATCTGTATATTTATCTATCATATCCATATCTCATGGATATCTATATCTCGTATCCATATCAATCAATGCAAACATGCAAACGTATATCGATGAATAAACGTAAACTTACTTGTTTGCATTTTCATTCTGTTCGTACCTGTTTGAAATTCGATAATATAAATGTATTCGTTACCAATCTTATACACATTTTTCATTTTACCATTCCATCACATTCAATCGCAATTCATATATATATCCGAACAATTTAATCAAAATCATAAATAACTTTGTGTATTCAATATATTTTAAGTGAGTTAGACTACTCAGCTGTCAATGGAAATACTCGAACCTCTGCGTGCTCTGGTCCTACTTTGACCGTCAGGTCTGTCGTCCTATATAAATACATATGAATCTTTCTGTAAGATCCAATTTGAACAATAACTACAATGCATGCCCTACAAACTTTATTACTTTTGCGTATCGACTTAACAAACCCTAAACCTAACTCTAGAATTTCTCGAATTCATTTTTACATCGTAAATTCCCAATCCAAATCAATTTTATCTCAATTCTCTAATTATTTCAATAATTCATTCAAGAAAACTTAAAGCTTTCAATAGAAAAACTCATAAAAATTTACGAAAACTTCAAGTTTTACCTTTTTGATAATACAGCTGAGTTCCCGACTCAAGATTACAAATGATTTGATAACTCGCATCAATTTCCTTACTAAATATCTAAATCTCTCACTCAATATCTCCCATTCCCTCAACTTTCTCTCTTTCCCTTTCTCTAGAGCTCTTATATGTTTCTTGAAGGTTCTGATAAATTCTCGATTTGAGCAAACTTATATTTTTTTACCAGGTAGAGTACGCGTGGTGGGCATGGATTTATGTGTGGTCATGCCCACCACACATTTTTCCATCACCACCACGCGTTCTTGGTTGTTTTGGATGTTTCTCCTTTTGTCTGGGTTAGTTTACATCATCGTTTTATCAACCTTTCTGACACTTTTTTCTAATAATTCATTTTTGTAATTTTGTCACCTAAATTCTTCTTTTTATTAAAAAATTTATTTATTACATTAATTATGTGATTTCAGGAGGAGAATGTTACATGATGTGAATCTTCATATAGTTCTTCCATGTTGAATAGTTTGTGCTGTTGAACAATGGAGGGGAATTTGGGTTAACACCAAAATCTGCAGCAAAGGATTGCGCCATTTCTTTAGATCACTCAAGGATGTCAAGCCTTTTAAAGAGATCCGCTCTGATACCAATTATAGAATGAATACTAGCTCTAGAAAGGGGTTGAATAAAGCTAAACACAAACACAGATTTTTGCAGAATGCAAAGGACATAGTAATGAACACACGATATATAGTGGTTTGGCCCGAACACCTACTCCACTACCTAAGTTTATCACTTAGGAATTTGGCAAACATCTTTCTATTCCTTCACTTTTAAGCTTAGTGAGAACTCCTTACACACTTAATTTTTAGCTCAAGATACCTTACAAATTCAACTTGAATTTCGGCTTAAGTCAACCTTTACAAGAATAGTCTATACTATAACACTTCAGAAATTTTGGTGCTAGTTGTGTAAAGATTGAAAGATGAACAATGAAAGCTTAATCTAGTTTTTCACAAATGAAAATTCTTCTAGAGAGTTTTTCTTGAGAGCTTGTAAGCATTAATGATAGTAAAGGTTTCTGCTCTCTCTTTAGCACAAGTAGCTTATATTTGTTCCTCTCAAGTTGTGTCCAAGAAGTCAGCTTACTGTAGAATTGATCTTGGTCGACTGTTATTTCTCTGGTCGACTAACTCACCTCAGTTTACTCAACTAATACTTTGTTACTTGGGGTGATAAAATTTCAGAGACTTAAACCCATTTTTCACTTCTAAGTTACTCGTCTACAAGATCCTTTGGTCAACTAATTAGAGAGACTTGGTCAACTAAAATGCAACTTAATCAAGTGTAAAAAGTTCTAGAAAGAAAATGTCATATTCATCATACCTCTTAGTCGACTAACAACTCCTTCGGTCGACTAACAACTCCTTCGGTCGACTACCTTTTTCCTAGAAAATTTCACATCATTCAAATTTGAAAATTATAATAATTAAGTCACCCTATTCTTAGTCTATAAATGCTTCTTGGAAGAGAACCCCAACTTGGTTGACTAAAGCCATCTTAGTCGACTAAAATGACTGAATGTGTCAACTATCCGTTACAGCTTGACACAAGTCCTCAGACACAGTACAACTAGTCAACTAGTACTTTATTGGTTGAATAAATATGATTCTACTCAATTTGCA
The DNA here is from genome assembly GCA_948193385.1 of Breynia disticha f. nivosa. NCBI lineage: Eukaryota > Viridiplantae > Streptophyta > Magnoliopsida > Malpighiales > Phyllanthaceae > Breynia > Breynia disticha. The sequence continues at coordinate 15,926 of CANYCX011459756.1, read as the reverse complement.
TAAATTCTAGAATCCTTTATCTGAAACCATAATCCATTTTGGTCTACTACACACTCTCTAGTTGACCACTATAGGTTCCAGAAACAATCTTTCCCAAAACTCCTGAATTATTAATCTTTTCGGATCAAGAAAAACCTGTCTTTAATCCTATAGACAAGTTCATTGTTTAAGCACATTATCAAAACATAGAAAGGACATAATGTTCACTGCCATTGGTCTAACCAAATCAAACTCTGTCAAATCCAGTAAAATTAAGTCAATTATAAATTTTGTACTTTGTATCTGTATTTTACAATTTCTGTATATCATATGTACCCACATCATTTTGCCTAATAGAGTATGGACTCCTAGGCTCTAGGTCAATGTCTCAGGTTTAACGTTTACTACATGTATTATTTTGGGGGTAATAAATGAATATGTAGAACTAGGATCTATCAATGTGTAAGCATAAACACCCAATAAATGTAACTCACTTATGATAACCTTAAGGGCGTCTGCTGCCTACTACTAAGACATAAAAAAAACTCTATCGTATCCTTGAGTCTGAGTACCAAAGGCTCCTCTGCCTCGGCTAGATGTTGAAGTAGAAGTAGCTCCTCTAACCCATCCGTGACAGCCACTCACAGTCGTTCTCAGATCACTATTGTACACTACTAACTGTGTCCAGGATGTATCTCTCTCTACCCCGACAATATCTCTTCAAATAGGGCAATCTCTAGCATAATGTCCCTGCTTACCACATACATAACAACCATCAGTCAATAGTTTGCACTCAGTAAAATGAATCCTCTGACAATGTGGGCATGAAAATCTAGCAGGTCCTAACATTGTCACCGAGCTACCCTATCCTCCTCATCTAGATCCTCTACCACGATAAGCCTGATATGAAAAGGGTTGTGATCTGCCTATAGTAAATCCTCAAAATATGGTAGGAGTAGGGGTAAACTCAGTCCTCTTTCCCGGTCTAGTAGACTCTCTTAAAACTGCTACCCTTTTCTGTTTGCCTTCTTTCTTTTCATCTTCATCATCCTTAACCTTAAGCAGCTCTTCAACCCTAATCGCTGAATCCCTCAATATTGTATACTTGCTTGTTTCTGTTTTAGGGATTTTTTTTACGAATTTTCTTATTCAAATCATCTTCAAATAACCTGCACTTATCTCTGTCGGTAGAAATATAACTTGTAGCAAAATGTGATAGCTGGGAAAATTATAAATCACACTCAACTATAGTCATCTTCCCATGCTTCAAAGCTAAGAGCTTTGTACATTTTGTATCACAGTATACTTTTGGTAAGTAGTTCTTTCTAAACTCCTGTGAAAGATCCTCCCATGCTATAGCTCGTGGAAACTCCAAAGAATGGGGAACTGTCTTCCACCATTCGTACGCATCACCCTATAACAATGATACAACAAACTTAACTTGTCTCCAACTGTAGCCTACATCATCCGAAAGACTCTAATATTCTGATCCAACCACTCCTCTGCCAATCGTGGATCTATAGTACCCCTAAGCTCTACAGCTCCCAACTTCTTCAATTCCTTAAAGTTTCTAGCTCTAATATGGTAATCAGTCAGAGGTAGATCCTTATAGATAGGATAATAAGGTGGAGGTGGATAAGGATAAGTTAGACCACAATACAGATGATGAAGATCATAGATCCTGCATAAGACATCTGAACAATATCTCTAGGGTATGCTGCTCCCTGTGACATATCTATAAAACCAATTAAGGATGATTAAGCACACATTTCACACAATGCACATACAAATGCAATTAACAAATCACAAATCACATATCAATTATCTATCCAGGGATCATATTCCTGCTCTGATACGAAAATACAACATCCAAACTTAATTAGCTAATTAGTCCTTACTTATAGTTATACTAATACGTTTAATAATGGATAAATTAAAACATTTCCTTTTTATACTTTCATATTCTCACTCTTATCTATTAATAGAATATCATTGGTTGATTTAATAAAGAAATGACAAACTCAATTGAGCAGCATGGGCAAAATAGTGCATGAGCACGACCCATGTTGTCTGCAATTCATATGAGCACGGATCGTGTTGATCAACACTCCCATGAGCATGATCTCGTGTTGATACAACACGCCTCCTGTTCATTCAACACGGTCATAATGTCATTTAAGTACGACCCATGTTGAACTACTACAACCTGAAATCAACCTATAATGAACCTGTTTATATCATTTTATACTTGTACATTTCTCATGCCATATCGAATATATCAATCATCAACAACAGAACCACTTCTCACATGCACTTAATATTATCTTCATACACCTCAACCTGTACTATCTCAGGAAAAAAAAACAATAGAACTCATAATCGTATCATATGAATAACGTAATGTACCTGTTTGCATTTTCATATTGCATATACCTGTTCTCATTTCGATCATATAAAATATCATTTCCATTTTTATGTCATATTCACATTTTACCATTTATTATGACTCATATTTACTATGAATTATCAAAATACGATCAAGTAATTCAATTCACATATTAATTCATACTGTAAGTGAGTTAGACTACTAACCTGCTATCTGAAATACTCAGACCGGTGTGTACTCGTGTCCTGTCCGACTCGCCTACTCTGTCGTCTTATAATAGCATAATGTTGCTATAAAATTCAATTTACAATATATATATATATATATATATATATATATATATATATATATATATATATACATGCTCCTATTCAATCCTATTAACTCCCTATAGCATTAATCACTAACAATTATTACTTTAAACTAACTTTTCTAAAATTCTTATATATGAAAACTTTGTAAATACTTGTTGTTATCTTTGAACTTTATGTTCTAACTATACCAGATAATTCCTGACTCGATTACGATCAATTATATATATAATACCTGTTTACTGGATCCTTTTCTCTATTCCTCTCCTTCTCATATGCTCTCTCGTCTTTCTCTAGGTTTCCTTTTCGTTTCTGTGCCTGTTTTTAGCTTAAATGAAGCTTATATATGAAGAAACCACTCAGCACGACTGTTCCATGCCCAACATGCAATGTGCCAATTTTCATTTTACACGTGTCACTCAAATTTTTGACATTTCGGGGCACTCAGCACTGTGGCACGCCTGTATTGACCATAGCACGAGCGTTCCCGTCATTAGGAACACATTCATGTTGATTTTTGAGCATGATTGTGCTCTTCACTTTCTAGGAAACACACCCCACGTGTTGACAACACACCCAGTGTGCTGTTCAGCCGTTTTCTTGCCGATTTCATGTCCAAACTTCATTCTGTCAAATCCTTAATTCATATAACTCTTAACTTGTTCATAATATTCCTATTTAACTTATGTTTTACCTCTTTTTTATTAAATTCTCTACTCATCTTAATCATTTTAATTATTTAACTTAATAATAGAGTTTTAGGATGAAAATGTTACAATGAGAGGCATGAAAACCATACGTATAAGCAGTAGTAGATGATTAGATCGAAGATTACAAATAATAAGATGATTAGATCAATATATAAACATACCATTATCATCTATGATTGGACTACGAAGGGCTACCAATTGATCAAGTATAAAATTTGCATGTTGCATATAAATTGTAATAAACTCATTACCATACTGTAAGTTGTGTAGCTTAGATCGAAGATAATAAGTTTGCACCTTTGAACCAAATGCTCAGACAGTAGCAAGATGATTCTAGGCTTCAAGAGGAGCGTTGACACTAACCACTTGTGGCATAAGGGATTCCAAAACTAAACAGATGATCTAACTAAGCATTAATTTATTCTTCTTTGTCAAGTCAAGAAAGGCAAGATTTGGAGCATTATCAAGAACCATAAGAGGTGGAACATCAGAACCATCAACATGACTAATGAGATATTGAACACAGAGTAACAACAGGAGTTGAGTTTTCATAAGAGATAGTTTATTGTAGTTAATTTGATAGGAATGGTGATTGAAATAATTGATTTTGAAGATGATGAACCAAGAACCATTACGCTCGTGTGTTGAGCCATGAAGAGGAGATTTTAAATCAGAAAAAAACTAGGTTAAGAGTGAAATAGGCTCTGATACCGTGTGATAAAATATTTTCTATTGTATTATTGATGTACAATTGATGTTATAATTATATAGTCAGTTGTGCATACATAATATAACTAGATAAGGATAACGTTGTGTTTGAGTTTAAATTGTAGTAGCTATTGTAATGTTGTTTTTGTGGAGAAAATATTTGTATTACTATTCTTGTTATGACCATATTTTTGTCACAATGTACTAGTTCCTAAACTAAATAAGTTGTAGTTCTTTACAAAAAGTTTCTGTATAGTGACAAATGTAATAACAAAGTACTTCATCAATGTTCAAAGCATTTTGTCACATTTATCTAGAAGAAACATAATTATGCTAAAAAAACAATCACTATAAGATTCTACACAGTTAGCAACCGAAAATAGCAACAAAAAAATTTGATCGTAAATTACTGTCATTTAGCAACACGTGGTCACTAAATGTGGAAATCCATTTAACGACTATGTGGTCGTTGAATTTAGCGATCATGTGGTTAATAATTTAGCCATAGATGAACAGTGTAGCTAAAAATTTTGGCGCATGGTGGCAAAATAAATTAGCGACCATGTGTCACTAAATGTGCAGTGATAATGAATAGTACCTCGAGAAAGTTTGGCGGGAGAATTTAGCTACTATGTGGTCGCTAATTTCTCCCACCAAAATTTTTCACCTTTTTGTGTAGCTTAGCTACCACATGATCATTAATTTGGTGATTACGGGTCGCTAAACCTAAAGTGAAAATTTTTCATATTTCTGTCTATAAATAAGTGATCTTTCTTACAATTTTCATATATCCTTTGCATTTACATAAAAGTTTGTGATTGATGTTGTGGTATGACGATATCTACGGATCGTGAGGAGAGTTTTTGTTCGTTGGAATTTTGAATGGACGTGATTGTAAGTTTGAGTTTAAATATTGTTGTTACATTTAAATAATATTTTATTTATACATTTACATATATGCTATGATTGTGAGTAGTAAATTTAAATGTGTGTTTTTAAATTGTGTGTGTGTGTTTTTAAATTGTGTGTGTGTGTGTTTATTGAACTATAGTAATAAATAATTATTTAGGTACCAATAATAAAGAAAATATATGTAAGTGAATGTATATTTATACAATAGGCGAATTTTTGAACAATAAGTTTATTGCTAGTGTTGAATAATTCATGGAGTTTAGCATGTCAAATTATACTTTCAATTCAGTTAATTCGTTAGTACGACGTCCTTGTAAAAACTGTAAAATTGAAAATGCATACTCTAGATAAAGTGAAGGAACATATTATTTTTTGCAGGTTTATAAGCAATTACTTTTTTCCATTATTATGTATTATATAACATTTATTTTTTGTAATCGCGTTTCGTTTGGGATGAGTTTGGTCCTGAGATGACATTGAAAAAAATAAAGCACCAGTAGAGGAAGTAGGCTACTAGAAGGTACAAAGATGTGGTTGGCAAGGCACGTTTAGCGAAACATCAACAAGAGTGGATCGATTCGTCTACTTGGGATGTTTGGATGACATATTGGAGTACGCAAGAGTATTAAGCCAAGTCAGCAAAACAAAAGGGGAATCCCTATTACTAACCAGCCTCTCACACTAGGGGGTCAACCTCGCACGGTCAGCATCGCTAGAGGATGATATGTCTTTTAAGGTATTATTTTGTTACTAAATTATCGTTTTAATTAGTTTATTTATTATTTCTTTTCAATAATTCTAATAATTTATTTATAGGAGGTCGAGCTCAGTAGGCCCCTTGGGCCTATCGAATTTTTTGTCCGAATGCACACCCGACATAGGGATCCGACTTGGTTCATTAACGAAAGATCCACCAATGTACATGTAAACTCACTTTTACTATCATTACAATTAATTTAAGCCAATTAATTATATTATTACTAAGATTTTCATAACAGGCATAAGCTCAGACCGCACTCACTCAGTAGTCTTCTGAGGGTAGCACAGACCCATCGATGCAGGATGAGTGTGAGGCATACATAGAGACGATAGGTGGAGTTGGCCCGTGAGGATTTGTTTTTTGGATTGGAGTTCGCTCCTTTTGACTATTTCTTTGAGCAGATTCACAACACTCGACAAGATGTCACTCATGTCATGCATCTTCGTTATTGAGTTGAAACACTAAAACATAAGCTGCACGACATACGTGAGGCAATCGAGCAGTGGTTCGCTATGGAACGACAACAAATGACCAACGATACATTGAGCTTTAGCGTCAGATGGACTTAATTTTTTTGAGATTGTATGTCTTTCCTGATTCTCCCTGTTCATCTCGTCAATCACCCCATTATTAGGATAGTATATAAGCCTTGTTTTGTCATTTTCTTTGTATATTATGATTTCGAAATTATATTATTTAATTTTATTATTATCTCTGTTTGTATATTTAATTTATTTTTTAATTAATTATTTCAAAAATTAAATTATTAACAAATTTTTATTTTAAATTAAAAAATACACAATATTTAGCGTTCTCGTGAACGCTAAATATTAGTGTCAACGTGGTTGCTAAAGACATTAACATCCATCATTTTAGCAACCAAGTTTTGGCCTCTAAATATATTTATCGATCAAATTTTTGTATTTAGAGACCAAACTTTTAGTCGTAAAATGTACAGAATTTTATACTATCCTATTGCCACGAAAAATGTGGAGAATTTTATTCTATCCTATTGTGACAAAAATGTATCGTCACTAATAAGCCACAAAATACAAATTCCTCGAAGTAAAAATCCTCTTTGTTCGTATGTACTCTTTCAAGTTCCATATAATGTTATAAAATTAAACCAAATTAATCGGTCAAATTGGTGAATATATCATTGGTTTAGTTTAATTACCATTTAAATTGGTATATAAATGAATAGGTTCAAAAAAGTAAATCGACCAGTTTAACTGATAAACTGATAAATTAGACAATTTTAAGTAACAAAAAAATAAAATAATTTTAAAAATTTTATATATATATATATATATATATATATATATTAAATTATCAGTTCGACTAATCAACAGTAACCAATCATCTAATTCTCTTGTGGGTTATGACAACTTTGGTTACATGACAACACAACACGCAGAAATTATATTAAATAATATAAAATATAAAGTATTTATTGTAAAAATTAAGAAAGCCTGTAGAGCCAGTGTTGCATGACTGGTGGCACATAAGAAAGCCCCACCACATGAGAAGGCTTCTCGTAAGCCTGACGACATGTCAACGCAATACCATATGTGAACATATTTGTTTTGTTGGTTATATTAAATTTAGAGTGAGGGGATAGTGTCGGATTTAAAAGTTGGGAAAGTCGCGAAGTTTAAAGAGCATTTAAAAAAAAGTAGAAGTTACATATGTCTTATTACAAAGACATTAGGGGAGATTAAAATCAGACTAATTATCATTCTCGTTTAAGCCAGAAAGGACCACGAGAGTAGTAAAACTCTTCCAAATAAATTTTAACGCAGCAACTTACTCATAACTCAAAATTCAAAATCTTTAATTTAACTAGAACAATAACATACCAATTTATACACGTTTAGGTTATATGTGAACAAATGTGTATGCACTCTTTCCCATTTTTCTTTTTCCTCCCCAAACTTACAGTCACTACTTTAATGAGGACCACTTTTTATGTTCTCATTGACAATAAAAATTTCTGTAATTTTTTATAAATTTCTGTAAGACGATTAAATTATTAAGTAACTCGTTAATAAAATTCTGTAACTTCACTTAATAAAATTTTGTAATTTTTTATGAAAGAATATAATTTTTTATGAATTTTTATAACATGACTACTTGTCCTCAATGAGGACACAAAAAGTGATCCTCGTTGAAATAAAGACCCAAACTTAAAAATCTTTCTATTTTTCTCTCAGACCGAAGAGTTTCCGCGTAGACAGATAAACACCAGACAGCAGTACTCAATCAAATAAAGAAACTTAATTAATATCACCACTTTAATTCTTCTTATCTATTAATTTTTTCTTCCAAATCTGTACTGTACGAATATGGTTTATCAAAACTAAAACCCCTTTTCAATTTTTTTGTCACTGATGTCTCTTCGCTCATTTCACACTTTCTTTTCGTTTCACACACTGAAACCCACATGAGAACCCTTCTTTATTATCTAAGAATTTCTTCTTTTTGTGACCAATTTATTATATAGATTGAGGTTATGGAGGGCCATCTTCATCAACATCACCACCACCATATTCACCAACAACAATCTCCTCGCCATATTAGCGTTAACGTGGACACAAGCGATAGGTTTCCACAATGGAGTATTCAAGAAACAAAGGAGTTGTTGATGATCCGAGCCGAACTGGACAGAACTTTCATGGAGACAAAAAGAAACAAGCTTCTTTGGGAAGTTATAAGTAATAAAATGAAAGAGAAGGGTTATAATCGTAGCCCTGAGCAGTGCAAGTGTAAGTGGAAGAACCTCGTTACCCGATACAAGGTCAGTGTTCTGTAAGTACTATGCAAAGGTTATAATCTACTTTATATCAATTCAGCTTCATTAAATAATTAAGAGAATGTTATTCTAGGGTTTGATCTCGTAGAGAATATTCGTGTTAATATAGGGTTTGATTGAGTGATTCTAATAGTTTAAGCGAACTTGTTACATAATACTCAAAACCCTTTTGCATGTTTTGGTAGAGAATTGCTGAAGCGTCATGTATTTTATCAGGGATGTGAAACGATCGAGCCGGAGGCAATGAGGCAACAATTCCCATTTTACAACGAGTTACAAGCGATTTTCACGGCGAGGATGCAAAGAATGTTATGGGCAGAAGCCGAAGGAGGAGGAGGAAGCAGCGGAACGAAGAAGAAAGCCACGCAACTATCTTCAGACGAAGAGGAAGAGAATGAAGAGAGTGAAGGGGAAAGAGGGAGTAGTAGTAAGAAAAAGAGCAAGAAGATAAAGAGTAAAAACAGTGGGAATTTGAGGGAGATAATGGAGGGTTTCATGAATCAACAGATACAAATGGAGAAGCAATGGAGAGAAGCATACGAGGCAAGAGAGAGAGAGAGGAGGAAGAAGGAAATGGAGTGGAGAAAAACCATGGAAGCTCTGGAGAATGAGAGGATGGTGATGGAGAGGAGATGGAGAGAAAGGGAAGAACAAAGGAGGATGAGAGAAGAAGGTAGGGCTGAGAAGAGAGATGCATTGATCACAGCTCTTCTTAATAAGCTAAGAAGAGAAGATGTTTGATGAGTCGCCATGCATTATCAAGTTGAACTGCAATGTGATGGGGTTTGTAATGTTTATTTGTTGTTTGGAGAAGAAGAGAAAGCGAAGAGCTCTTATAGAAGAGAGGTTTGTCTCTTTCAACTTTGAGTTTAGAGATTCTAATTACTGTTCTTTCATTGTAGTGGTTTCTGGTTTCTTTTAAGCAGAAAGTTTCGCAATCTTTTTGAATGCTGCGGTTTGTTTTGCTCCAAAAATAGGAAAGCGTTTCTCATTAGATTCAATAGCTAAGGGGTCAAGCGTCACATTAAGGAATGTGAGTTCGATCCTTATATCTATAACAATGTTAGAGGTGAAATACAAGTCCTAACTTACTAGTTCGATAAATATTTTTCAAAATTTATTACCCTTGGTTCGTGGTTAGCTGACATAAAGTGAAAAAGAAAATGAAAAAGAATAAAGAAAGAATTTTGTTGTTTCTATTTGGAAAATGCTTTATTTTTTATTAGAAGGATATGTAAAAACAAGAAAGAGTAACACTTATTTTTTCTTCTCTAAAGCTCACATTCTAAATTGGAATGAAACCAAAGTATTTTTTTAAAGAGTAACACCCTTATTATATTTTGTTATGTTAGTACTTCAATTTCCATATGATAATTTTATTTTTTTTATTTACAATTCTTTTTTATCTTCTAAAAAACGATTACACTTTTATTTTCTTTTTATTTTTTTCAGTCATTCTGTTAATTACATTTTTATTAATCACCCTTAGAGTCTAAAATTTTTATTAGTACATTAATTAAATAATTTTTTATCTGTTAAATATTAAAATTTCGAAAAGATTAGTTGCTAAAGAGTTCACATGACTTTAGGGATCATAATGATGAGGTTTGAGATCATTGAGACATGACTAATGTTAAGGTATATGAATACAATCTCATGATTAAACATCATTGAGTTTAAAAGAAGGCAAAAAGAAAGAATCTATAAACCATATGTCATCCCTAAACTTAATTTTTTAAGATCATGGTGGTGCACACATTTGGATCTTAGTGCTCCATTCTTGTTAATGTTTCTCAATTATTGAGTTTTTTTTAAAAGAAGTCTATGATTTTATTATAAGTTTGATTTAATTTTAATGAATAAGTTGCATTGAAATTTCGATATTTAATTAATTATTGCTCAGTTTCATTAGTTATGAATTTCGATATTTACTTATGGATTTTGAAACTTGCATGGTACTTATTCTTGGATGATATTAATCAGTAAATTGCATTGAAATTTTCTATATATAAATCATAGGATCTGGGCTTTTATTTTAAGGTAATTAAATTAAGATAACTAATTATTCAACCACTCAATATCAAATTATTGTCATAATATAAGTTGCACTAAATCTTCATTATGCTATATTCTAGAAGTAGATATGTCGCAAATTTGCTTAAATTTTTAATACATTATTTATAGCAACAATATTCGTATTGCATAAAAAAAAATACTCTCTCCGTTCTTCAATATATGTAGTTTTAAAAAAATATGTAGTTTTAAAAAAATATTTTGTTTTATATTATATATCACTTTATATTTTCAACATAAAATTTAATATTTTTTTCAATGTTGTTTTGATTAGTTTTATATTTTAATATAAATTTAATTTAATAATTTTTTATGCATATATCTAAATAAAATAGTATAGTAATCAATTAAATACCAAATTAAGATATATTAAATATATTTTAAATTCATCTATAAAATTATAAACATCATATGGTTTAGAATAAGGAAGTAGCACAATATATGTTTTGACATGTGACCAATTATATTAATGTGCCTAGAGCAACATTGTTATATAGGAGCAAATTCACAAGTTGTCAACACCAAGCGCGTAGATAACTGGCGTGGGATTATTCTAATTTAACTAGAAATCTCGAGTTCGAGTCCTAGGTACGCAGCTGCGTTAAAATTTGTTCGGCTGTAACGATGATTAATCTAGGGTGCCCAAAATACCTCGTGGTTCAGACAAAAAAACAAGTTGTCAACAGGGTTTACATAATGCAGAACTATCCATTTCAAATGAGATGACATTCTCAATTTCTAGTATTATTTTAATAGAAAATATTTTTATATTAGTTGTTTTAATTTATACATATATTATTTATTATTTAAAATTTACTTTTGCTCTATTTGTTTTTCTTATATTTTTTTAAAAAAAATTAGGAAAGAGGCTAAAATATTTAAGAAAGGGGTTAGACTAACCCACGAACTAAGGGCAGAGAATCTCAAAGAGACCTGATGAACCAGCAGGTTAGAGCCTGCATGCCTTCCCTATAATCTCTACGGAGCCAGGATTGAACCTCACACCTTCAGTGTACTGGTTGATCCCTTTTACTGCTGAACTTATAGACGATTCAATGGTAAAGAGGGTCAACTAATACACTAAGAGTGCGGAGTTCGATCCCTAACTCCATAGCAGGGCTATGGGAGACATCAAACCTAGACCTGTTGATTTACCAGCTCCAACAAAAGCCCCTGTCCTTAGATAGTAGAATAGGCTTAACTTTTCCCATATTACGATGGAGTACGAAAGATAGCGTAAAAAGTTTTTTTGTCTAGGTTGTCTGGTTGTAGTTAATCGTAACTTTTATATTAGCTTTTTCTTTTCTTTCTAAATGAACTGTGCAGTGGGAAAGGTGCGAAAGCATTTTGAAGTGATATAGGAATAGATTTGTTGGTAATGTCTCGATTATTTTCGAGGATAAGCAAGATTTATGGCATCTCAATCATAATCCAAAAATTAAATTGATATTAACCATTTTGAGGAAGAGCCTTGCAAATATGTTAAAATCTTTGTTCACATCTATACTGATTCATTATTTTTTTAAATGTAATTGATTTTTTTATATATACCTTTTATGATAAATAAATGTTCATTTATTAATACAAATTGATTTTCAGTCAGTATGTGCGATTCATATATTTTGTTTTCATATATATATATATTTGAAAACTTGTATGGATTGTATTTGTTTGAAGTATATAAACCGAAAGTAAGCTATAAACGAAGAAATTTAATAGGAAACACAGTTAAAACGAAAGGATAAAAATCATTGAGAAGTAATTAGTAGGAGTGCAATTAAATGAAGCGTAGGTGTGAAATGCTGGATGTTGCTGCGCCACCACTATAGCGCATATAAACATCCCAACCAAGTTAATGATTTCACAATGTGATATTTGTAGTGTATATGTTAATGAAACAGCTCAAATACGCGTAAGGTTCAGTAACACAAGTTTGATGGCCACTTCACAATCCTTTACAACACACCTATTATTACTAAAAACTTACCACTACAGACGTACGTCTTCCCTTTTACCCTCTTCCTTTCTTCCCGAACCAAAAGACTCGTATGTAGGTTAAAAATTCATCGTATCGTTCGTGTGTACGTTCAGTAGTAAAAGGGTTAATCCCTAGCTCTATACTGCCGTTACAAGAGACATACAAGCTCTGATACGCTAGTTTATCAAGTTTATTTAAGACTTCTTATCCTAAATATGTATATTTTGTATTCTTGTAAGCTTGAAATTTTGGTAGGTTTGATGTTTATGACTTCTCGCGGCTTTCAGTCTTATATATTTAGAATTCTTTCTCTTGTTATTGGTTTCCACCTTCCATTCATTTCGGTATAATCACAATATGAAAAAAATAATTATTCATATTATTATGTTGTCATTAAGAAACTAGCAATTTAGGATCTTAAGTAGAGTTTTGATGTTTAGTTTAAAATATGAAAAAAATAATGCAAAATGCAAAGGCAACATTGGTACATGCATATGTAGGTAGAAACGAACCAAATTTTTTTTTTCAAGGGAACTGAGTTTTTTTAAAAAAAAATTTCATGAATACAAATTGTTTGTAAAATATCTCAATAAACAAATTATAAAATTAACACATATTTTATTATTGATTATCCTCACAATTCTCAAACACATGCAATTTATCTATTAAAAACAATTATTCCACTGAGTATATGCTCAAATCAAAATCAACAATTACACTTTAATACTTCAACTATAATAAAAAATAATAACTTACCAAAGGAAAAGAAGTTTTGGCCTATGTGTCCGACCTGACAAGGTGGAGGCAGAGGCTTCGACGACGGCACAACAAGGTTGGCTTGAGGGTCATGGTCAGTGACGGATCCAAGATAAAATTATAGGAGGTGCACCAATGTTTACTAGTTTTCATATTTTGAAAATGAGTCATAACGACTTCATTTTCAATATTAAGAAAAATTTTCTTTCCTACATAGTCTTTTGATTTTTCCATAAAATTTCAACATTATTTTTTTAAAACATAATTTATATTTACACTTTAATTTCCACCGATATAATAAATCAAGTTAATTATTCATTTAGAACATAATTAAGACAAAAAAATCATAAAATCTATATACAAACTATTATATATAATCATAAAAATGTCAATTCTTTTTTAAAAAATATGTATGTAAAGTATTTGACAAAACTAAATGAATATTTCATAAATAAAAGACATATTTTATTGTTTATTCTAAAAAAATTCTACTACATAATCTCTAATTCTTTATCACAATCAGTCAATCACAACACAAGTAAAAAAAATCACAAATTTCAAATGACAAAATTCAATTAGCAATTATGATTCATATTATAAAAAAGGGAAAAACTCACTAATGAGGTGCAAGATGGAAGCTCTAGGAATCCACCGGGTGAAAGCAGGTGGCGGCGAATTGCAGGCAGCGGGCGGTGGCGACCAGTGAGCTAGATGGTGGTGGTGGATGGGTATGACCGTATGGGACTATGGGTTTGAAGTTTTGGTACTGTGTTGTCGAAAGAAATCGGTTTTTAATTTTAATTTTTTTAAATGACTGTATAGCTATTTAAACAACCAAACGGAGTCATTTTGCTCTACTCTAAACAATGTCGTTTGGCTTATTTTTTTTTGCAACGTTTTAATTCAAAATGATGACGTTTTCCATTTTATTATTTTTATTATACAAAATCGAAACGACGTCATTTCATTTTAGGTTTTCTCCTACCCCTTTCACAAACGACATCGTTCCTCAACTCAACCCTCAAACTCTCTTCTTCTTCACCAATCGTCCATCAACCTTTTGCGAGTCCTATCATCCAGTAAACGAATTTGATTTGGTCAAATTCTTACTCGAAGGACACTCTTTGCCTACCGTCACCTTGACTCTGAAACATCAGTAGCTCAATCTGACTAAAGCATAAAACATATCTTGTCAACTGTCTCATCCAGACATTTTCTTACTTGCTTTAAATGCAAGATTCACACTTATCACTTTATTCCCTAAAATCTCGAGGTAATTATTAAGCTGCATTAAATGCAAAACAGCTAGGTCACGTCGCTCTGAAAGACCTTGTGCAAAACTTTGTGAGGAAGCTGTGACGAATCTCTCACGCAGGCTTCATTCGCTCACACTTTGCAAACCAAATTTCAATGTTCATCGTGCCAACCTTCCTTAGACACAAGTCAACTTGCCCTGACAAATTGTCATTAGCATCACATCGCATGTCTTATACATGCACTTTTTGTCTTTGCATTTAATCCAAAATTCGCACTAATCGTAATATTCCTTCAAAATTCAAAGTAACCATTGCTCTGCATTGAATGCAATCAGTTGAGTCTTTTCACCCTAAAGGACTGTTCATTTCTCGCTCTTTCTTGCCTATAAAATAGGGTCGTTAGGGCTCCTTCTTCCTTACAGCCTTCATTCACTCTTGTTTCATTTCTGCAATCTATTCTTTGCTTCCCAATCCTCTTGTTTTCATATTCTTCTACTTCCTTTTCAAAATCTGCAATGAAACCCCAAGATTTGAAGGTGACTTCAAGGTTCTCTTTGATGAATTCTTCATGGCGTCTAGAACTTACACTTGAATGGGAACTATTCTCCTTGACCAGACAACTCGACAACATATAAACCCAAAAAACCCAATTTCTCTGATTTTCTCTTTTGGTTTAGTCTGTAACGCTCTGAAATTTTGCAAAAATTTCGTATTTTATTAAAATATTAAAATAATATACGAAGAGAATACAGGAAAATTTTTCGCAAATTATTTAAATAAATAATTGGGAAGAATTAATTGAGATTATGATGAGGGAAATTAAAAAAATTTAGAAAGATTATGAATTTCAAAAATTTCGAAATTCGGAATTTATTTTGGGTCGAGCTAAAATAGATTACGAAACAAAGTGGACCCAAGACGTAAAAATTAAATCTCTTTTTTCCTCCACTCTTCCCACTTCTCCGACACACTCCACCAACCTCTCCACCACTTCACCTTTTCTCTTTCTTTCTTCTCTCCACTACCCAATTTCCTCTCCACCTCATATCTTCTTCTTTCCTTTTCTACCTACCATCTCCATCATCTTCCTCCTCACCACCTCCATCAAAAACCTTCTTCTTCCATCAAACACCACCAGAAATTGGTAGCTCAGGATGATCAGAAATAAATTTTTGAGTTGATTTAAGGTAAGAATCCTTCCATTCTTTTCAGTCCCGATTTTCTCATGAACCCTAACTTCAAAACCCCATAACTCACTCATTTTTGCTCCAAATCGAGCAAATGA
>CANYCX011459746.1:0-15479 GCA_948193385.1 Breynia disticha f. nivosa | reverse complement strand
TGTCCGGTTTGATTGCAATTCGGTCCAATTAGTCGAACCGGACCGGACCAGTGGCCGGGTCACCGGTTTACCGGTCGGACCGGCCGGTCCGGTCCGGTTTTGATAACATTGGTTACAAGACAGTGAGGCACCATAGGAGGTCAGCTGTTATCGTCTGCATACTTCTTATTTTTTTTTGTAAAGCCCCGGTATCCTCGACCCACTGGGCCGAGACTAATCCGGTTCGGGAAGGAGTTGGAGGTTAAGGTTCATTTCCCTTCCAATCGACGTTACGGGGGATCGAACCGTGGTCCGCCCTACCAAGTTCAGCCTCCATTACCACTGAACCAAGAGGTCGTTGGTCTGCATACTTCTTATATCGACTCTAAAAATAGGTAGTTTTCTTTGCTGTTACGAAATAGTTCGAGTCCTGGGTACGCAGCTGCGTTAAAATTTGGCTGGGAGAACTTTGTCGCCCTTATAGTCCTGCCCGGCTCGAACGAGGATTAGTCTGGAGTGCTCAGACCACAAAACGAAATTGAGTTTTATTACTCGTCTAAAACTGTGTCGTTTTATTGTAAAATGTTCAAATATATATTCTTTTATAAAGTGTCTAGAACGGACAAAGGATGGAAGTAGCAATCTGTGGCATAGTATTTGATAGAGAATGGAGCATCATTATTCAACGTACATTTTTCTGTCTAACCTGCGAGGTATCCTGAGGACCGAATCACAAAGGTGATAAAACTCTTTCAATCGAATTTTAATACAGCTGCATATTTAAGACTCAAACTCGAGATCACTGGTTAAACTAAAACAACACCACATCAATTGATCTACACGCTCGATAATATTATTCAACGTACATAATGATTCAGAAGTAGGAAATAAGCCTAAGTCTACAATATACATTTTGAATTTAAGCTTATTATTTCTTTAGTTCTCTTAATTAATTTTGTATCATCTTAGTTTTTTCAATTTTTAAAATTTTAACATTTAATTAAAATAATTAATACCAATACTTTTCTCCCTTAGTCAGCTAATGACATCAATAACAACAATACATTGTAATCTCTCAATCCTAAATTTTTAAATATATAATATTTAACAAAAAATTATAGCAAGGTCCACAATAAATTAACAATATTATCCAAAACATCAATAATTGTAAATATGAGTTAAATTATTTAAAACTACACAATTGAAATATTTTAGACAAAATTTTAAATCATAACGTTACCTAAGGGTGAACATAGTTCGGTAATAATTTATTGTGAATGGTGTTATATTTATTAAATATTCTATATTTAGAAATTTAAGAAATTAAGAAGATACATAATATATTGTTATCATATTATCACTAATTGTTATTTGATAATTATTTTTAGTTTAATACAAAGATTTAAAAATTAAAATATTTAAAAGAATATAAAATAGAGAAATTTGATCAAATTAAAACAAGTAAAAGAAAATGAGGAATCCGACATGAATGTTGGGGGTATCGCCGGCCTATCTCAGAGCATAAAGCCTTTGGTAGGGAGGGAGAGCACTAATGTTATCTTGCTTCCATACTGCAATAATTTGGTTGCTGCCTTCTTCCTACATGCATTCTTCAAATCTTATGAGTTATATTACGAGAATTGCCATCAATGAGAATTTTATTTTATTTTATTTAAAACATATCAATTATGTAAAATTTAAATTATTTTTATTAAAAAAATTAAAGAATTAATAAGTCTCGATGTTTTAGTGGCCTCTCGCTAAAAGTTCCCTGGAAGGACAAAGCTACAGTAATAAGCACAAGAGCTGAATGATTTTGGACAAAAGTGTCAATCACACGTATAAGGAATGACCAAAGAGTGGAGTACTTGAGTCTAGTTTTTTTTTTTGATATAACTTGAGTCTAGTTTTGGATAAGAAATTTGGGATGAAATTATTAGTACAGAAACAACATCAATAATTGATTCGGGAATACCTTTTCTGTATTGTGGTGTGAATGTGAATTTGGATAGTGTGTCGTTGCCCATTTGCAATCCAACTGTACCAGATTCTTTCTATGTTCAATATTAACCACGGATAGCGTATATCAATTAGCGTTGAGTTGTTCTAGCTTAAGCGGTGATCTTGAGTTCGAGTCTTGGGTACGCAGCTGCGTTAAAACTTTGTTGAGAGAGCTTTGCCGTTCATGCGATCCTGCCCGGCCCGAACGGATTTCAGACAAAAAAAAGTTTAAAACTTGTTAAAAACAGTTCTAGAACGGAATTGAGAGAGTTTTCTCATTTATAATTCTTTACATTTTATGTACAAAAATATGATATTTGTCTAAGAGACTAAGACTAGATATTCTCTTAGTCATTTTTCTTTTCAATCCGGAATTTGGCGACTATTGAGTGCATCCTCGAACCGAAAGCAAGAATCGACTCTCATTTCAGTACTAGTATCGTTATCCGGTGCGGGGTAGTAATCTTCTCTCAGCTGAACATCTCTAAGCGTTGGAATTTTCAGAAGAAAAGTCATGAAATGTTCGTTAGCCGTTCCATGAATAAATAGTTTCCTGAGACTCAAACATTGTGCAAGTGAGCCTGCTGCTGGCAAAGACAAGCTTCTCTGATTCACATCCGTGTCCTGAGGTGGCCAATAATTGAGCTCTGTCAGATTCAAATTTCCGATTCCTTTTAGATAAAATCTCTCCCACAAACTCAAATCAACATGACCAGATGGAGCTGTAAGAGCAAAACCAATCACTGAACCACAATCAAGAGTCATTCTTGAAAGCATAGGATAGATTTCAAGTGAGCCCAGTCCGAATGAGTTCGAACAAGGCCTTTGCTGTTGCCTGCAATCACCTTCTACTCTTATTTGAATCTCCTCCAACACAGGGCAATTCTTCAGTTCTGACAAGGCCAATGGTGCCAGTGATTCGCCTACCGAAAACCACACAGAAAGATGCTTCAGCTTTGTCCAAGTGCTAGAATCAATACCTGAAGAGTACCCATTTCCATTTCCATTGTACTTGACCTTCTTTTTCAACCTTGTCTCTCCCCACTTTTCATGGAATTGTTCTTTAACCTTTGAAGGTTCCAAATTTTCCCATATGCAGTCTATGTGTAGTCGCTGTATATGATTCCGGATTGGTTCCAGTGCCTGTAACGAGCATGCTGTATCAAGATTCTTACAATAAGATATTTTTACATCAATCAAAGTTTTGCTGAGAATAGAGGCCAATTTTTTCACTCCATATTGTGTGATCTTCTTGCAACCTTGAACCTCAAACTTACGGATTTTCGGACAACCAAGTGAGATCGAAATCAGGCATGAGTCGGTCAAGTCTGCCGAGTTTTTAATTGACAATGATTCCAATCTGCTACAAAGTGCAATTCCATCAGGACGAGCATCAATTCCTCTGCAGATTCCATGGAACTGTCCCAATTTTAAGGACTTAAGCTTCGGACACTTGGAATTTAAAACTTCCAGTGCAGGCCAAGAGTCCCTGACGTTATGGCAAACATCAAGGACTAAATCTTCAAGCAATGGCAGACTTGCAAAAATGTCCGCAAGTATAGCGTGACTGATTCCAGCATCTTCCGAAGTGTATCCTTCATCATTAGGATCACCCCTGGAACTCGACAAAGAACTTTTATCCAACAAGTGAAGAAGCGAAAGGCGAGGGCAATTCTTTGCAAGAGGAACCAAAGTTTCATCACCAACGAAACCATTGAATCTGTGATCGAACACAACACTAGCTAGCAATTCTCGAAGATTTGGACAGGCCGAAGTGATGGAAAGAATCTCATGGCACCTGTACCCATCAGCAGAAGCATGGGTAAGGATATTCAGACTGGCCAAAGAAGCAGCGAACGAGGGGTACGCGTCGAGGGCTGGGGGTAAATCATCCGTCCAGCAATAAAAATGAGAGAGATCAATTGAAATTAATGAGCTGCAATGCTCAAACAAAGCATGGAAATCATATCCAAGCGGATTTGAACCTCTTTTGTGCCACCTCACAAGCTTCACCTTCTTTAGTCCAGTCCATTGAGGAGCAAGAAGGCGAAGAGTAGAAGGTGTTCTTGCATACACCGTGAGTATGACAACAGACGGAAAAATTCCGCCAAGAAATCGAGCAAGAAGTTCAGGGTTTGGAGAGGAGTCAAGAATTGGATGCCCCCACGGAGACAGCAAAGAAAGATCAAGATTGGTTACAGCTTTAAAACAACTCGGAAGTAAAAACAAGTCCCGACTTTTTCCTCTCAACGTTAAAGAAGTTCGTGTAGCTCGCTCTATTAAGTGCCATTTGACACACACCAAAGACATTGCGTTGCGGCTACGTGTGTCAGTCACTAAAGAGAATATGCGTGAAACAACTGCGTCAGGGATGTCATGGACATGGACATCGCTAATTAGGGTTCGAGCCATTATAGTTTTTTCAAGTGTTTCTGGCGCGCACCAAGGTTTCGGTTTCATATACTAGAGTACTGAGTTGGAGCTAAAAAAGGAGAAAAGTAAACAAGAAACGTGTTGAAGACAAGAGATTGAAGTGGGGGTGAGAATCTGTGAGAAGGCGTGAAAATGAAGATAAAGATATGGGGAATAGTGGGAAGAGAAGGCCTATAAATATGAGGATCAGCGGGGAGTTCCATGGACGTATGAGGAAGAAGATAAAGATATGGTGGTAGTGGGAACTGGTGGTTGTTGAAGGAGAGAAATGAGGATCAGGAATGAATACAAAGAACTTTATGTGAGGTGTAATTGTCAGGATGAAGAGAAAGATACACAAAAAAAGGAGGAGAAACTGGTGGTGAAGAAGCAAAAAGAGAGAAGAAGGAAGAAGTGTGTTAACCAGAGGGAGGAGAGGGGTAATTCTGGTTCAAGCTTTGCCACTTGCGATGAGGTGCTCTCTTATCGTCATCATCATCCACAACCTTTTTTATCGTTCCTTTTCTTCAATTCCTCTCCTTTTTTTTCTCCAATATCTTTCTTTTCCTCTCTTGATATTTCAACCTTCTAACTCTCTCTCCTTCTCTTTTTTTCCTTATTTGCTAGATGTGATCCTAACAGTTTCACGACATCTCTACCCATAAACTGCTTCAACATATTTTATGAATTCTCATAAATTTTTCATTAAGCTTTATAGTAGAATCTGTTATACTTCTCCCATTATTTTTTTTATAAATCTCTCTTTAAATAAACGGAGTCTACTTTTCCGTAGACCTTATTTGTCATGAAGTGATTTACATATGTAAAACACTTTATAATGATAAACTTCATGATGATTTAGAAACTCTCTTCCCTTATTTCATATTAAGTAATAAAAACAATATTTTTAACAGAATTTTTAATTTAAATTAACTTTTTTAATTTAAAATAAATAGGTAGTTTCTTGTTTACTTGAGAGTGAACAAAGCAATTTTTTTAATATATTATATTATATTTTTAGAGAGTAGTGTGAAAAGGTGCAATAATAATTAATGATAGTTATTAATATACAATATTTAAGAAATGATTTGAGAAAAAAATAGTCAAAATTGTACAAATTTTCTTAATAAAAATTATAGATTTAACTGGTACAATTTTAAGAAAAATAGTCAAAATGCACAGTTTTCCCAAAATACCTTCCATTCTTTTCTTATTCATATTAATTTACTTTCAAAAAGAAATTTGTTTCATTTGCTAGTAGATATCATGACTCCTTAATTCTATATGAACATGAAAAATTATAAAATATTCTATAATTCCTTGATATTCATATAAGAAAATTAGACTGAAAATAATCAAGAATTTTAATTAAATTAATTAATTAATAATTATTTAATTACTAAATGAGAGATGCATTTAGTGGTGACAATTCGTATAATTTATTCTATCAAATATTATTATTATTTAGAACACAAACAGTACAAAAAATAAGATTTTTTCATTCATATCATGTAATCAATAATCGTGATATGGAGTTTAAAATAGTGAAATATGGTTTAAGCATATATATATAATAAGAAGGGAAAGAGAAAAATTAGGAAGGAAGTTAAGGAGTAGAGAGGGCGTACGGAAGGGAAAAGAAAGGAGAGAAAAAGGAACCAAACAGAAGGAATTTGATGCGGAGGGAAGAGATGCTTGTGGCATAAAATGAAGCAACCACACATCTTAAAGACCATTCTTACAACCATAAAATGTGCGTATTTCTCTTTTTAATATCCCTTCCAATAACTTACCAACCTATCTTTTCCATCTCTCTCTCTCTCTTTGCTTCGCACAATATTAGGGTTGTAAACGAGACGAGTCGAGTCGAGTTGAGCTGAGTGTTAGAGTAATTGAGCTTGACTCGTTTAAAATTTTACGAGTTCGACCTCGAGACGAGTTCACGAATATGCTTGTTTAAAGTTCGCGAACAAAAGAGCATGTTATGAACTTTTCGATCTTTGCTAAACAAAAATTAAAATACAATTTTATTCGATGTAAAATTAAAAATTAACATATTTATTAAATATTATTAATATTTTTTACTTTTTCATATAATAAAATTATTATTTTTAATTAATATGGTAAAATTTATTATATATTTTATCAAAATATAATTTCATTATAAAAATAATTTGCTTTTAAATAAATATTTGAAATATAAAACAATATATAAAACTTACATATTAATATAAAAAATGTAATCGAGTTTATTCACGAACGTTAAACGAGTATGTTCGCGAGCTTTCAAACCAAGCACTACATTGTTCAGATTCGGCTCATTTAACTATTCGAGTCTAATATTTTATTCACAAACAAACTTAATTGTGAACGAACCGAGTTCAAACAAGATTTTATCAAGTTCAAACTCGAGTAACTTGCAAATAGTCCTATTCATGTACATCCCCACACAACATATTTAACTTTAGCCCTAAAAAAGATTCTAATTCTGCAAGTTTCCCTCGTAGGCCACGAAGAGATAATATTGAAAAACTAAGGAAGATCAAACGAAAAGAATAAACTTGTGCGACAAACGTTTGTGGTTGCAGCGTTTTCAATGTGGATTAGAATTTTTTTTGGCATGAAATGATTGAGAAATGTGAGAAATGACACCCACTGCCCCTCTTCCACCTTATCCATTCATTTGTAGCCACTCACCTTAGCCTATTTGACCCGACACCAAAGCCATGCCATCCAACCCCTAAGTTGCAGGAACTGTTCAAGCTTGTCAAGTCGTATTAAACATGCCGTTCGCGTCATTTTATAACTATATACTCATAAATTATATTATCTGTGTTAAAGTGAGATTATCCATCGAATATGGTTTCTTTCTGCACAATCTATAGGCTGTTTTGGTGGCTTTTTGTAATACCATTTGCCTTAGGATTCTAATTTAAAGATTGATTTTGGCTTTAAGACGCATCATATCTTTGCAATGTAACACAGTAATGATGCATTGGGATCTATATATTCCGTCCATTAAGTTTGTGAGAGAGAGATACTCTCTTATCAAGTAGTCGCCAATTTGGAGGAGGAACCCAACCCATCCACATAATAATATGATTCTCATGCATGCATTACGCTTATTTTCAGGAACTTATTAACCAGAAATTAATTTCAAATTCAAGAATTAATCATACCAACATTGTACTTTCATTACATAATACGTATAATGAAGTACAGTCCGCGGACCGAATGAACCCAACAAACATGAACAGTGCATTCGGATTCGACAAACTAAATCAACTTGTCACGCAACATGAGTTTTTAGCGCAAGGATATTTTTTGTGCGGCATTGAGGTCTCCTGCATTTTTTAGGTATATCTCTTTTTGTCTCTGATATTTCATTGGTTTTGCTCTTCTATGGGTTCATCAAGGAAGCAGAGACAACTCTCGATCAGTGGTATTTGGATGACTCACCTATTCGAGGGACAAACGACCACCTATGACGAGTACAACGCCTTGTTTGTTGCTCCGCATACATGTTATACTCAACAAACAAACATCTCGTGCTGCCATGAGTATCATCATGATAAACTGTCCGTGACAAGGTAATCTCTCCGCCCTACATTGTTTAGGCAATTTTGAACATTAAGAAACCAGTGACTAAGTTAATAATAAATGATAGTTATAATATTATTTTAGAATAGTCTCTTTATTTGAAATATTTAAATTGTACAGTAAATAATTCGATTAATAAATTTTTATAAAAAAATGAAGATGTCATAAATTTGATAAGAGCAAACATAAATTTTATAATAAATAATTTGTATAAAAATAAAAAAAAATATCTATATAATCAGAAAGTATTATTATGCTTCAGATGAACAGTAATGTGAAAAGGAGTCACTAATTTCCAGCCTCCATGTATGAGTTAGCATGTTCCCCTGGCACGAGATTCCTAATCTCAAACAAAGGATAAGGTACGCCTTCAATATCCAATTCCATGGTTTTGATTGATCATGATTTTTTACATGAATTTCAGGACCAACCAGTGATTGAAAAAACGTGTGAAGTAAAATCAGAGACTTGATGTGGCCAAAAACTGCAACAAACAAATCAGACGATAATGACTGGATAATATGTTAAGAACGACAGGACAAAGCAATTAGCATGACTTCAACCATTCACTTATACAACAACAGAGGGCATGCACATGCATATATATCTTCTTTACCTTCCATATCCGTCTCTCCCTTTCACTTCTCCCCCACATATATCTCACTCCACAGATCACAGCCCCACTTGGATAAATGTTGCAGTACGAACATGTTTCTTGCACCAGTAACCGAACTCTGAATTATCTGTATAGTCCACACTGGAGTTTTCTTATTTTATTGGTGTTTGAGATTGCATTGTGAAGTTGAAACATGGCTGATTATGAGTTGTACAAACTCTAGTTTTTATAATTTGATTCAATCTTTTAACTCATTGCGTGGCGAGCGAACTGTCACGAGCTTAGCGATTTGGTATGTCCAGCGACGTTGCGGCAGACCGCCTAGTGTGACTAAATCATCTGTCACAAAATGGTACAATTCTTCTACTTCACGAAGGTGTACTTGATAGACTGAATAGACAACCCTTCTAGTACTGAATAGACAATCCATAGAGTTTGAATTAATTAGAGAATCAGTAAGAGCCACTAGATGTGTTCTATCGAGCTAAGTAGAAGATTAGATATAGGCCCACATTGGCACAACCAACATGTAACACAGTTGAATTGTATTATGTCATGGACCGTAAACATCTGCTAACAGCGATCAAATAAGTGTTGCTGGACTTCCGTGACACCTAATTATTGTCAGGATTTTGATTGCTCGCGCAAGGAGTAGTTAGATTGGGCCAACTATTGATGAAACTTAAATGATTGCTTCAGCTTCAGCCTTCAGGTCCATTCCCCAAAGGGGAGGAATATTGAAATGTGCACAGATCCAGAAAATGTTCTCCAACACAAACGTTCAGGAGGATAGACATTCTTGGCTGCCCTGTTTTGAACACAGCGCCTGTAAATGATGCTGGTTTTTGTATGCGTCAGAAGCGGCTCTGACAGAAAAATGCATTCGAAACCTGACGAATCATTGACACTGACAATCAAATTTCATCCAAGTAGGGAAGTGATCCATTGGAGGAAGATCTGCGGCTGATTATGCCAAAAAAAAACCCTCCTGGCAGCTGGAACGTTCCACAGCTTGGTGTCATTTTTCATGAACTCAAAGGTGTAGCAGTCCACACCAATATACTATATGTTTATAATCAACTTCCGAGTATACAACACGAGGAGATACTAACGAAATCTGCAAAAAAATGGCAATTTTACACTAACGAATTCTAATAGGTCACCTTTTAGTCATTATTATGTCTGCTACAAAGGGATCAATCTGCAAGAACAGCATCCATGACCACAAGATACAAGCATAACCACGAGTGATCCCACGAGATTATAACCTTTGTTCGGTAAACCTTCATTCTGTAAATTCAGTTAAACAATTGAACTATAAATATATAACAACGAGGATCAAGACTAGCATTTTTCATCAAGGCGCTGCACGGCTGTATGATCAGTGCCATGCTGCCAGACAAAAACCATTTCGTCCCAACCGGTACTAGCCGAAAAACCTTTAAGCAAACTAAAATCAATCCCAACCGCGAATTCCGTAAGATGATCATACCTCCCAAGCAATGCCCAAACTAAAGTAGTGGTGAAGTCCAATTATTGATCATTAAAGCAAAAGAATATTGTTCTAATTAAATATTCCTTCACCCTGACCGGTTCATTTCATATTATGTTAAGTGTTATTAGCTCAACTACGCCGAAATCTGTCGAAATATATTACTAATTTTGGTATCAAAGATTTTTCCGAAAAACAATCCGTTCCTATTCTTTTGTGTTTGCCGGTTTCAATAGCATTGTTTAAATTTCCATCTTTTATTTGATCATTATTAAATTTCAACATCAGCAATATCTAGTGGTCCAAATGATGTCTCAATAAAATTCTCTATTTTAATGGCCACACACAAAAAATTGCTAAAATTTATAGTTACGATGAACCTGGGAAGAGGTTGAAGAGAATGTTTGATGGATCCAATATTGGATTAATGTATAGAGTACAAATGCCTAAATTGATTGAGCATGCCTCAACAATCACTTTGCCAGAACAACTCCATTTCATCTCTCTTCTTTTATATCTTTCATTTACCACCAAACGCGTAGATTAACTGGCGCGGGGTTATTCTAACTTAACTACTCGGCTCGAACAAGAATTAGTCTGAGGTGACCATGATACCTCGTGGTTCAGACGAAAAAAATCTAGCTTTCATTTCTTTCCCACAATTTCAATGCAATGTATGTAAAGGGCCCCGCATTCCACTATAATAAAATTCATAAATTTTAATCGAAAGGCCCAAATAAATACGAAAAAAACTTCATATTACATAAATTTATAATTGTTATCATGTAACAGTGCGGTCAGTGAAAAATTGTCCGAATTTAGTGGCGTGTAAATAAGAGGCGTCGGGTGAATAGAAATGGGACCCTCCTCTCCATTCTTCACATGTTGGCCACTAACATCTACATCTCATCTCCTGTATTAAATGGACTGCTCATGTTTTGGATTGGGACATTACCAACGTTAATTTTTCAATCAACCCATTCCTCTTTTTTTTTCTTAAAAGGGATGTTGTTTGAGCGGTTTAACTTCCACTCTCAAGAACTGTCAGGTGCGATATGCCGGTGTCTCTTCCAATCCAGTTTTTTACATACACAAGCGGAGCTCGAATTTGAGTCACAGACCTTACTTAAGTGAAACTAGTGCCCTTTACCAAAATGATGGCAGTTTTTTACATATGCCGGTGTCTCACTCCCCACCCAATTCCTCAATTATACACTTCAATTCATTCATATGACACCAAAATGATGCACAAATCTTCCCCTATTTAATTGCCTTCCTTATTTTTCTTCGTGTTGAAATTTCCGCTACTAAAAATTTACGGTATCAATTTAAACAAAACTAATTGACTTGTTTTAAAGCTCATGTATTGATAACTTGCTTATGAATAGAGCGAAAGTGCTTCACAAAAAGATAAAAACAAGTCCATCCATCAAACCTAACTTTCCAATGAAAGCCACAACCCACATGATGTTGCTTGGGGATATCCATACATCACATTTCACTTCTCTCCTCTCTAATTTTAATTCGGTTTCTGCCCCACCCCCTTCTTCCCTCCCCCTTCACTCAATAACCTATGACGTGCCCAACTCATGCACCTCATACCATTTGTATCATTTCGTATTACTCTTGTCGTAATTGCGTCGGACTTTTTTCATTAAATGTTATTATTCATGATATAAAAGTTATAAAAGTTGAATTTTTATCATTTGTATTGTATCATAATTGTGTGTGCGTAAATCGTATTATCGTGTCAATTCAGTCGATGTCGCTGCATATACCTACTAGCTAATAATTTCATACACTAATTATCATGGACTCATTCAATACTATCAAGTTAAATCTTCGTTCGTGATTTTAGCGGTCAACGAGATCAGATGGCACATTGAGGGTGTTCGTTCGATCTATGTGTCCGTAGTGGCGTTAAAGGAGAAATACAAGTTCTAACATGCTAATTCGTCAGGTATTAGAGGAGAAATACAAGTGCAACAAATGATTCCCACTCAAATTAGCAGTGAAATTAATTTGATCCAATCTGAATGAGTAAACCTAATCCTGAATATGAATGAGTTGAATGTTGACACATTACTAGAAATGATTGCAACACATGTATTGGAACGATACCCAATAGGAGGAAAAGGGTCATACTCATATCCAAGCTTACTTGGCAGTCCCAATCATACAATAACATGTGTTACCCATATCAATCTCTTCCGAGTTCAACTCCGTAATATGTAATTTAACTTTATTTCTGTTTTTTCATATAATTATGTTTTCACTGAAAACTCACTCTTAAAATTATATTTCCAACTTAGAGAGATGATGCAATGAAGAGTGATGGGGTCCTTAAATCATGGACGGATCCATAAAACAAGTACAGAGTAAGGTGCAATTATTCATGCCATGAATTTCATCCTATACTACTTATATATTTTTCTCAAAAAGAATTTCTCCCACCCTCTCTTGTATAAAAGCAAACTTTACAAAGGTAAAAAAAAAGAAGTTATTAATTAAGAAAGTGAGAGTGATAAACACTCCATTTTAGTACAAATTAGATTGGTTTAGTGATTGATTCCCACTATCTTGTAGATAGATCACTCTCTTGTAGATAGATAACTAAAATAGAGGAAAAAATTCTTCAAGTTTAACGGTAAAAGGGTTAACCAACACATTGAGCATGCGGACTTCAATCTTTTAGTTCATTGCGATACTAGTGAAAGTATACAGTTTTTCATTTGCTGTTTCGTCAGGTCGACTAATTTATAGGTTGGTGTGTGAGCTAGCACAACGTCTCTCCTAAAATTTTCTTAAAAAATATAGAGAAAAAAAAAACCTTTTCTCTCCTCCGTTTTCTCTTTATCTCTTTCTTCTAGTTCTTTCTTTCATTTCTCTTCTCTCCATCTTCATATACTCAACACCTTCTTAACTATTTCCTCTTCATATCCTCTCTCTATGAAACCCTCATAGAGAGAGCGAGAAAATATACAGTAAGCATCAAATAAATGAGCATGAAAAACACAATAAGGTGTTGCATTTCTTGCATTCTACCTTGTGGAGCACTTGACGTTATTCGAATAGTACACTCCAATGGACACGTTGAAGAATTAAGCGGTACAGTTAAAGCCAGTGAGATCATGAAAGCTTACCCTAAACACGTCTTGAAAAAACCCTCATCGCCTTCCGACGA
Organism: Breynia disticha f. nivosa; assembly: GCA_948193385.1. Lineage (NCBI taxonomy): Eukaryota > Viridiplantae > Streptophyta > Magnoliopsida > Malpighiales > Phyllanthaceae > Breynia > Breynia disticha. The sequence continues at coordinate 2,195 of CANYCX011459746.1, read as the reverse complement.
CGGAGTTGTTCCGAAGATCGTTATAGTTCCACCTGACGCAGCACTTGAACGTGGAAAGATCTACTTTCTCATGCCAGCACCTCCTCCCTCGACTGAGAAAACCCGCTCTCGGAGTTCCACCACGAGAAAGAAGAGAAGGGAAAGTGGGAATCATCACAGTAGTAACCAAAGAAGCAACACAAGCAACTTGATGAACAACGTTAGTAACTCGATTTCCATGACCACAAATTTGCTCATTTCGGACAGATACTTAAGTGAGATACTGTCGGAGAAGATATCAACTCAAAGGGATCGAAGAAGAGGACGTGTTGGAGTTTGGAGACCTCATTTAGAGAGTATATGTGAGACACCAATCGAGTAATACATACTAAACTCGTCATTAAAAAAAGGTTTAATTACTTCTAAGTTTTTTTTATTGATCATTATGAGTTAATATTTCTCTTTAATTACTCCTTTTTTGTTCATCTTAATCTTCTGATTAATTTTAGATGATGTCAAATATATCCAAATTAGGGTTCAAGAAGTGGATATTACTCATTTCCACTTGATTTTCTTTTCATTTGTTAAGAAAATTATAACTTTGGATTTGCTTCTTCTTAGTGTAAATAGATGCATAGAGATCGAAGATTAATAAAGCTAAGTTTTGGGATTGTTTATTTGATTTGTAAGGGAAGAATTGTTGTGTGGAAGATCCATTGATCTGCTCTACGTACTGTTCTTGACAATTGGGATTATTTCAGAAACTACGATTAAAATTTGATGGTGATATGATCTGACAAAGTTTTCCAATAATTTTGAGAAAATATTCACTAATTACTGGTAATCTAAAAGCTAATTAGTAATAATAAACAGTAATCTGAATTATCATGAGATCATGATAGGTTTTATCTCTTTTCTTTTTTCTTTTTTCTAGTTATGACACAATGCTGCCATCACACTTCTATAAATGGAGTAACAGAAAATCATAAATTTCTCATATTGACACACTAGTCAATATTTTTTCCTTTTATTTATTATCAATATCAAGCCAAGAAAAAGTTATCATACAAGAAAGAAATCAATTCGTATTATATGCGTTATAATTGTGTCATCACATTTTTTATTAAATATTATTAGTTATCACATAAATATTACATAATTTGAATTTGTTTATTCGAATTGTGTCACAATCGTGTACTTACATATCGTTAGAGGTGTAAAAACTGTCGGAACCGGTCATATTCGGTTCCAGGAACCATAGAACCGTGAAACAGCGGTTTATTGTTCTAAACCAAAAGTTCGATTATTTTTAAAGGAAGATTAAGCTCGAATTGTCAAACTAAAAGCGAACCGCTGGTTCGAAACCGATCCAAAAGTATAACTGAACTCTTCCAAACTGTGCTATACAATAACACAATTCGATTCCAATTCACAGGTTTCGAACCAAATAACATATCTGTATATCATATAATCATGATAAAACTTTAGACCCTACTATGGATGTGAACATACACGTGCGATATATAGAGGGACTGCAAGTTGAAAGTATGAGCAATTCAAGATGAGAACATCAACCAATATTTCATCCATGAATTCTGGGATTTACCAAGGTAAAGAAATGACTGCAACCCAACTAATTTGATTATTTTATCCTTTCACTTTGCTGAGAATAAAAATAATCTTCAAATTGACACATAATTACTTACTTTTTAATGGTTTAGGTTTCACTTAATATAATCTTTCATTTTGTCTTAATATATATTATTTCAAACACTTCATATATGAAAATATTAATGATTTCTTTCTCAAAAACATAAACTTGAATATCCCAAAATAATGAATGTTAGATTTTGATTAGAAGATGAGAGGATAAGTTAGAGGTGGATGGAATAATAGTCCCCACATAAGCTTTATTCCACAATAGAATAATAAATGATGCAGTTGAAACATAGCTTGCACTAACAAGTGGGGGTGGGCTATGATATGTCTTTAAGCATTTTGTTCTCTTAGGGATGATGATGATTAAACAGAAGGTGCCTACAGCATCTGTAAAGTTTAATTCACAGTAGATTTTGACCTCTTTCTTTGCTGGATTGACATGAACATCGATCTATATATATAATTCTTTCGAGTCACCTCACCATCTGGGACCAGCCAAAAGTTGTACCATGTGTGTATGTGTGTTTGAATCATTGGAATGTAATCTGATAAAAAAA
>CANYCX011458862.1:0-11151 GCA_948193385.1 Breynia disticha f. nivosa | reverse complement strand
AGAGTTCATTTTTGATATTTTGCTTTGTACATATTATACATTTCTATATATACACGCTACTTTTAGTTTGAAATGTTTTCAAACTTATTATGGTTCTGCTGGTATTATGTTTTCAAATGTAACAGTTTAGGCCGAGATTTTATAACACAGCGTGTATATATCTTTTATCTTCTCTCTCTCCTCTGTTTTTAGATTTGATTTCTTATCATTTCTTTAAATTATAATGATTATCAGGGAAATTAGGTTTTAAATATGAGCTTCACACCTGTGCTGGTCAACACGGGATCATGTCAGACCACTATTCTTACTTGAGATGGAGCATGGAAGTCGTGCAATCCAGCATGCCCCGTGTTTCCTAAAATATTTCTGATTATTAACAACAAGATTTGAATTTAAACAAAGGAAGCCTGAATCCTTTCCATAACGCACTTAAGACTCTAAAATGATCGAGTACCTATACACCACATAACTTTGTAAGTGTTGTAGGTGTAATTACAAGGTTTAATTACTCACATCATTTGGTTTTAATTGTATGTAGTGTAGAGCATTAGCAGGTAGTTGATAGTTGCGAACTCGCGGCGGCTTCTTAGAGTGCGATAATTGACGAGTTAGGTCGGAGGCTCTATATTTTGGAAAGATGTTTTGTAACTGTGTACTTTTACCATTGTTTTGACACATCATGTATTTTGTAACTTGTGCCACATTTTTTGCATTACTATTTACACATTTTGGATACATTATATGTTTAATGCATAAGCTTGTTAGGGGTTTTCTATTTTTCTTTTATGTATTTATTTATCTTCCAAAATGAAAAAAAAGAATGTCTATTTACTTATTTAATTAGAAACGAAAATGAGTTTCGAGAGTTGACAAATGGCTTTTCCTTAGTGAAAAGAATCTTTGTTTCACCCACCTCCTCGGCTTTGGTCTCAAGCTTCTCATTAGTCAATATATTCTCGACAAGCTTTTTAACATTGTTAACTTCCTTAGCCTCAAAGACTGAATGTTCTGGATCTCCTGCTCTAACTCCCTTGCCAGAGCTCTCTACCACTTCTTAATATCTTTCTCCAGACATCTAGGGAATGTTTCTTCCTCCATCCATCATTGCCTCATACCTGTATTGTATTTCACCTTCACTAACAGTCTGATGATGATGAATATGGAGATGACTCCCATATATATCCCTTGTCTTTCCACAACATTTGTTGGAATTGTTTGTGTTAGATTCACTTGAGGATTTGGTGCCCTTAATTCCAAAAGTTGACAAAGGAGTTTCTGACTCGTATTGGCGTTTTAACGCCTCAAATTCTTCATGGGAAACTACGGTAGCTGTGGCGATGGGAACCCTAGAGGTCCCTGCTTCATGAGCAGTGAAGTGTCGGTTCTCCCTAAGCTCCTTCTTGCTAGCTTCTCCTCTGAGATCTTGTTTGTACCATCTTGTTAGAAAGTAAAGCAAATTGATCAAAGCTTTTCATTCTTAAAAAGTAAAGTAGTTCCCACATAGGGCATCAATTATTGTTGCCTGAACAACAATGATGATTGGACGTCGGTCTTGAATGCTATTTGCAAAAAATCACAAAGTCAAAGTGTTTACACTTAAGTAAGTATTTGAGTAAGGATTTTTACAGAGTAACAATAGGTGAATTGTACGTATCTTGAATGAGGAGCCAAGAGGTCTATTTATAAACAATTATTGTTACTGTGCGTCATATGGGTTATCTCTGAACTTTGGTTAAATTTGACTTTGAATTTAATATTGAACTTTTGAATATTGAATGTGAAAGATATCGTATGTTTCTTAGAAGAACAATGTATTTGACTCGTTTTGACGAATACAAAAAATTTAACTTTGTATTTTGTATCTCTGGCTTTTAAATTTTAAAATATTTTGACTTTGTTAGAGCATTCCCAACAGCATCTTTATTTTATTTTGACAATTGTTAGTGCATAATGAAACTCCAACATGATCCTTATTTTGGCTCCTTAGATAAAAATTGTATGATCTCCTTAATAGAGTTAATAAATCTGAGGAGTGAGAAAATAAATCTCACGAGTGAGAAAATAACTCCCACCTATTTTTTTATTATTATTTTTGAAGACACGTCTCTCTCTCTGTTTCATTTGGGGGAATGCATGTTTTAAAAGTTTGGAGGTAGAGGAGATGGTTCAGTAACTTTTTTACATGAGACTCCATTTCCATGTAATTTTTGTTGCAAAAAAGCTTAGATACAAACCAAATTAGTGTCTGTAAAGAATTAATTATATACTCCAAAAATCGGTTTCGGTTTTTAGAAAGCCGAAACCGGATTTTAGAAAGCTGAAACCGGATTTTAGAAAAACCGAAACCGGATTTTGGAAAAACCGAAACTGGATTTTGGAAAACCGGTCTCGAATTTCATAAGAAATTAATTTTATATAGCATGATGCTTCAAATTTACCGACTACAAATTGCCGAAATTAGTTACACTTCTTTGTCTTTCCTTTAATATTTTTTTACTATTTTTATATTAAAAATCAATTTCATAAATATTTTTGTTTTTTATTGTTTTTACAATATCACCAAAATTTTCATTGTAATAGTTCCTTCAATGCAATTTAATTTTATTAAATTATATATTAGATGTTACTTATTTAATTTTTCAAAAAGTAGTTGAGTTTAAAAAGATTAGTAGTTATGTTATATAATTATAAAATTAGAAGAATAAATAAATAAGAAGTGAATAAGGAGTCTGATATAGTGTGTAATTTAAAGAGTGTAAATTGAATTAATGAGGTATTATAATATTAATATATTAAGGAGTATGTCGTGGAGTATGTTGGTAATGCTCTTATTGATATATTATCCATATAATAATCAAATTTAAAGACAATTAAACCTGTAACACTATTCAGTCATAACTGAAAGCAAGGTAAAAAAAAAAAGACAATAAAAAAAGGAAAAAAAAATGAATGAATGATATACATCATTGAATCGCATGTGCCACTTCAATCCCCATACCTCCCTCTCCTCCATCAAATTCCTCATTTCCTCTCCTCCCTCAATTTCATCCTCTTTTTTTTACTTCCCAATTCTATTTTCTTTTCTCTAACACTCTTTTTTTGCATCATCAAAACTTAAAAAGCTGGTCACATTCTGATATCAATACACATATCCACGATTCTATGCGCATACACATAGGAGAGAATCTTTATTTACTTTTTTTCTTACCCTTTAATCAGAAGAATATAAAGACTCAAACTTTCTGATCCAATGCCTTGTCTTTTGACTTGAAAGCTCTCCTCCCAATATTTTTAGAGAGAGAAAGTTTTCTTCTTTCTTGGGTTTTCCTTATTATGTGGGTATTAATTATTTTTTGATTAGTTGTTAAAGAAATGTTGGCAATGGAGAAAGATTTTGATTCAAAGCAGAGAATTCAAAGCAACGATTCATCTTCGTCATCTTCTAATATTAATGGAAGCGTTCAGATATCGAAGAGTTTCTCATTTAGAGCTCCTCAGGAGAATTTTTCTATTCAGGACTTTGAGCTTGGAAAGATCTATGGTGTTGGCTCTTATTCAAAGGTTTGATTTTTATTTTGCCTATTGAGTTTTGTTTTGTTTTGTTTGTGGGGTCTATTAGTTTATTGTTTTTGTTTACATTGTGTTTGTTTTTTGGCAGTTGTGATTAAATATTCTGCGATTCATGATCTTATATTTGCATTTAATTGGCTGCTACCAGCTCGAAAACAATCTATTTCTTTATGTATAAGGCGACGTTGTGCTCAGAGATTTCTGCAATGTGTCTGATATTTCTGGAATACTAATATGTAATGTAGGATTATGGTTTTATCATTGAAAACATATATCTTTTGTTTATAATTGGTGCTTATTATGGACCGAGTCTAATATCTAGTTTTAGTTAAGTGGAGAAATCTTAATCCCTTTATGTTTTTTGTATATTTTTCGCTAGTTTGCTTTATCCTTCAATTAGTTGCCTTAAAGGTTACTTTTGCATCTTAGATGTACTAATGCACCAAAAATAGTTTGTGGACATAATTTATTTTGAGGAAACCATTGTCTTTGTTGGTTTTATTCGAAATAGGAGCTTGAAGAATATTTACAAGGGACTAAGTCCATTAAATAGTTTTGATTTTGGTTTTCAAGCTTCTTATTCATGATGTTGGTTGTTGATGGTGGATTTATTAGGTAGTGAGAGCAAAGAAGAAGGATACAGGAACTGTCTATGCATTGAAAATCATGGACAAAAAATTCATCACCAAAGAAAATAAAACTTCTTATGTGAAGTTGGAACGTATTGTGCTTGATCAATTGGACCATCCTGGAATTGTCAGACTCTTTTTTACTTTCCAAGACTCTTTTTCATTGTGTGAGTATCTTTCCCGGAAAATCTTGCACTTTTGATTGAGTTGAAATCTGTTTAATTTTTGGTTTCTTGGATTTTGGTAATTATGCTTTCTTCTTGATTATTCTGAGCAGACATGGCACTTGAGTCCTGTGAAGGTGGGGAGCTTTTTGACCAAATTACTAGAGTAAGTTTACGCATGAAAATGACCTTTTCCGTTTTCCTGGAAGAGGGAAAGGTATTTTTATTTTTTTCGTTGGTTTATGATTGTATCAATCTTTCTTAAAGCATGCTGCATAAGACAGTTTATTCTGAAATATGTCCTTTGTGCCTCTAAATTTGTGCCCTTTTATTGCATTTCTGATGATTTGGAAGATGTTTAAAATTAAATGTTTACAGTTGTAACATTCATGAAATTTTAACTGCTAATGTCATCAAACATTTCATTTGAAAAATTAATGGGCACACATCAGGAGATGCGGGAGCACTTCCTTCTAGATTCTTTAAATTTCTGCTATTGGCCTTTTTTCACTATATACATTGTGGTTCCAATTATTGGTGTGCATGTATGCTTGTCAGGATATGTAATCTAATATCTAGGATTTTGCATGTGCAGAAAGGCCGTCTTTCAGAAGAAGAAGCTCGCTTTTATGCTGCTGAAGTTGTTGATGCTCTTGAATACATACATAGCATGGGATTAATTCACCGAGACGTCAAAGTAATTCCAGCATACTGAATGCAATTTTTGTTGGCTTCTGGAAAAATGCTAAATGTTTTATTTCAATGCAGCCTGAGAATTTGCTTCTTACTGGAGAAGGGCATATTAAAATTGCTGATTTTGGGAGTGTCAAGCCTATGCAAGATAGCCGAATCACTGTTCTTCCGAATGCAGCCTCTGGTAATTCTATGGTGTTATGCAGATACTGTTCTTTGTGTATTTGGATCTCAGGTCAACTGAAATTAATTGTTCTTCGTAGATGATAAGGCTTGCACGTTCGTCGGCACTGCTGCATATGTTCCGCCTGAAGTTCTTAATTCTTCTCCAGCAACCTTTGGGTAAGGGACCACATTCTTTTGAATTATTCCACTGGTTTGAAATAGGGTAAATGAATGTTTCAAAGGTAAAAAAACCATGGGGTCTATTCTGGGTCTTTTTTTTTTACTTAATCTCAAGTAACCTCGATATTTATACTCCCTCCGTTCCACTTAATTTGACAATATTTTTTATGTCAATTTTTACAAAAACATTAATTGCACTACAATTTCTTTATTTTCCCCTTATACTAGTGAAGCATGAGAAAGATGATTGGTTAATCATTATTAATGAATGTTAACTTAAAACATAAAGACATTTTGGGATGATATTGGGTAAAAATATGTTTAGCGTCAATGGGACACACAAATGATCATTTTGTGTCACATAAAATGAGACGGAGGGAGTACCTTTTAACAATTAATTGTGTATCTTAGTGTCTGTCTTTCTTAGTTTCTTCACAGTTCATTTTTGTTCATCTAGGATGACTTATTTTGCTGCCTTGGAAAATTAAAACAGAAATGACCTCTGGGCACTTGGCTGCACATTGTACCAGATGCTTTCTGGAACTTCTCCCTTCAAAGATGCAAGCGAATGGCTTATATTTCAACGTATTATAGCGAGAGATATCCGGTTTCCAGATTATTTCTCAGAAGAAGCTAGAGATCTTATTGATCGGTTGTTGGTAAGTAGAGCCCAGATTTTTGACTTCTGGTAATTTGTTGTAATTCTAATATGCATGTTAGAATGACTAGCATAAAATCATTTTTAATTCAGCGAACAAGGCTGCGGCTGGTCTAAGTTGTAAATTACTTGTTGAATATCTATCTTTGTTGAATATGTAGATGTCGTAGAGTGAAATGCAATTTTAAATTGTATTCCGTGTTAGCTATAATACGTATGTTATATATATTGTTAAATTTCTGGATTAATTTTTAATAATATACATATATTGTCATTTGAGGTTATGCATATTAGGCAATGCACAGGGTGTTTGTGCTTCAAACGCTTACACTGTACACAATGTAGATACCAATGTCGATTTTGGTTCTCTTCTACTTTTTGTTGTCCTTGCTAAGGAATCAGTTGTGTACAAAGTACAAGCAGTCATGCCAGGATGTACAGAAAACTGTTGCACACGATGAGAGATCACTTTATTGTTCTTCTTCGTGGTGCCTTTGTGTTCAATTATGAGTTAGATGCCTTAGTAGTTTCTATGTTTCTCTTTATGCTGATCATTTGGTTTCCATGTAAATTAATTATACAGGACATAGATCCCATCAGGAGACCCGGTGCTGGATCTGATGGGTATGCTGCTCTAAAGATGCACCCTTTTTTCAAAGAAGTCGATTGGAAGAATTTAAGGGCGCAAATTCCTCCGAAGCTCGCTTTAGAGCCAAATGTATAATTTTTCCTCCCCTCTTCCGCACCCCCTGTTGGAAGTATGATCTTATGAATTCTCAATTAATAATTTGCAATTCTCTCTTTCTGGGCAGGCACAAACTGATGAGAGTGATCAGGAACAAGATCAGGAACCCTCTTGGAATCCAACTCACATCGGGGATGGTTTGGTGAAACAGAATGATGGCAATGGTGGAACCTCATCATCTGTAGAAACATCTGCTGCTAGTATAACTAGACTTGCCTCGATTGATTCATTTGATTCTAAATGGTAGTTTCAAACACCCTTTACTTTGATGTTGTATCTGCGATGTCATAAATGTTATTAAAGCTTTTAGGGATTTAAATTTATGTATCTGCATATTATTTGTTAGATGTGAAGTAAGTATTCTAGGTTGTGATTTCTTGTGCCGTAAGAAAGCGTTGAAATTTTTATTTACTTTGTAATGTTTTATCCCATATCTAATTTAATTTCCGTCCATTTTCTCAGGCAACAGTTCTTGGATCCAGGGGAATCTGTTGTGATGATTTCAATGGTAAAAAAATTACAGAAATTGAGTAGCAAGAAGGTGCAGCTTATTCTTACTAATAAGCCAAAATTGATATATGTGGACCCTTCCAAATTGGTTGTGAAGGGTAATATTATTTGGTCTGACAATTCCAACGATCTCAATGTCCAAGTTACAAGCCCTTCGCATTTCAAGATCTGTACGGTATGCCTCTTTCATGCTACAATTTCTAAATATTGTCATTCGTACCTCATTTTTATATTGTATTCCCGTCCAATATTTGTGAATGTGAGTTTATTGATGCAGCCGAAAAAGGTTTTGTCGTTTGAAGATGCAAAACAAAGAGCATGGCAGTGGAAAAAGGCGATTGAGAGCCTCCAAAACCGGTGAAATCTATTTTTGTTTTGTGTTTCTACACAACATTCGTGATGGTAATAGTGTGGTAGAATGATGGTGGGATTCTGAAGAAGGTTGTTTGTTTCATGCTTCTCTATCTGATATCACTCTTGTAATTTTTCGTTTTCTAAGCGGGGCGGAGGTCAAGACTTCTTTTTGCTCTACTCTACTTAACAAGCCATTGATCAAAAATGCTTTTCCTCAGATATCTTCCACTGAAACCGGCCTTTGGCTATAATCTTGCCAAACCGAGTTTTAGAGTATTTAAATTCGGTTTGATTAAAATTTTACTAGTTTGAGATCAACCCGAAATTTTTATCGAATTCAAAATTTTTTTCACAAACAGATTTGTTTAAAATCTTCGCGTTAACAAACCTTTTCTTTGAGCTGTTTGCAAGCAACCTAGCTCGTTTACAGCGATCCGTCACATTTACATCTAAGTTATAGTGTCTCTACTGTGCACTATTTAATCTAATTTTTAAATCGGAGGATTCCCAGACCGATATTTGATCTAATTATGAGCTATCTTTGGTTTTCCCAGGTAAATACCTTTGGCAGGATTTTCTTATAAAAAGTTAATAATTTTTTTTCCTGGATTGAGAAGATTATATTTATGTCAATCTAAATTTAAAATTTGATACTCTCTAAATTATATTTATAGGCTGAAGCAGAAGGAAAGCGCTATCTAGGTTTGTTTCATCGCTAAATTTAAAGTGTGTTTGATAATAAAAATTAAGTGTTTAATAATTTTAAGTATATTTAATAATTGATAGAAGCTACTTATATAATTGAATAGATTAAATTATAAGCTATTTTATCTATTATGTTAAAGTTTTAACTTAAAATTTTTAATAATTAATTATATTATTGTTTCACATATTTGCTACAAGTTATTTCATATATGGTGAATCATATTTTTATTTATATCAATTTTTATTATAATACTAACAATACTTAGTAATTATTATTATTCTTCGTTAGGCTTTATTTAAACTAGTTCGATTTTTAGTGCGATGCGCGGCAGTAACATATATTTCTGAGTCGTTGAATTATCAATGTAAATAAATTTATAGATTTTATTGTAGATGTGAGAAATTTGATTTGGAGAAACTGTATGATTTTATTGAAAATATTGTAGATGAATTTCCTTGTTAAAATATAAATTAAAAAAATTGTATTCAATGTTATGTAGTCTTTATGCTAACTTATTAATATACGTTTGTTATTTTACTTAAATTCTGTATCTTTTTTGTTTAACAATAAATGAAAATAGAGAGGATGGAGGTATAAAGAAGGTGTGAGTATAATATGCTTTCATGATAAGGTTGCAATACAATTTTTTTTAATTAAAGTATGCATGTATTGTATTTTTTTCTTACTGATAGAAAGTTATTTATTAAGAAAAGACATTATGTATATATGCATATTCTTTTAAAGCCTTTTCATTTTAAGATACATGCATTCAAGTTTAATAAGCATAAATATTAGTTTTTAAGATGCATGTACTATAATAAAAATGTATTTTTTAATCAATTGTAATAAGAAGTTAGAAGTTATATTATGACTCAAAACAATGTATTTGTCAATTACGGAGGACGTGACATTAGCACAACCACTGAATTATGTTAACAACTCTGCACGTGACATTAACAGAGGAGCTTTAGGTGCTAAAAAGTCTACAGTTTTATATATAGTATATAATGAGTAATGCCCTTTTAGTTAAATTGAAAGTTTTAATAAGATGTCCTTGTCCCTCTACATGTTTTTCTACAACTGACATAATGAATTTCAATTAAAACAAGAATGCTACATATATGTTAATTAGTGTGATTATTATGCCCAATACTTGTTTTTGGAAACTTGTTTATTTTAAGATAATAAAGAAAGACATTATATTTTATCTTTTGTATATTTGTACATAATGAAATGATAAAATCTACCTGGGCTGTGACAATGAGGCTTGGCCCACTCCATAGTATTTAAGTTTCAAAAAATTATGTGAGAGACCCAGATGATATTTTTTTTATAAAGATGCCTTCAATGTTTATTAACGTGTGAAATACCATCTGGGATGTTTTACTTTCAAAATACATCTTCATTGATTTTTATTGGGAAAAGGACATAACTACAACTTTAAAGTATCAAAATTCCTTTGCTCTCATACAATTTAAACTATTTCATAAAATACCACTTTTTTGAAACATGTACCACAGAATATTACCTATATAAAATAAAAAAAAATCTCATTTTCCCATTAAAGTAGAAAACATCAGTCGTTCTTGATTATCAATTCTCAATCACATCCAGTAACTTAACATTCCTAAATCACATAAAAAACAAACCTCATTCCCAATCAAACCAAACAAAATTATTGGAAATAACACCTTAAGAATTACTGCTAGTAGCTGCATCAATGTCCATATCAGCCACGACTGGTTTTGTAACCTCCAAACTTATCGGTTTGGCCGCCTCCGAAGATTTGTTTTTCTACACGTTGAATCTGATGTTGTTGTGAATTCGTCATATCAATAAGATCTTCAAGAAATCAATTTCGGTAAAGAAAAATTGAAAGAGGAAATCAGTACAGAAAGATTGTAAAAAGAGATCAAATCTGAAAAAAGGAAGAAAGAATCAAGAAAATGATCAGAGAAGCCAATATGACAGCAAAGAAATACTGTTTTATTGAACTCAAAGAAATACTGCTTTGTTCGTTCTTATTTAATTAATTAAATTTTGTTTAGTTTATCAAAACTTGATTATTTTCTGTTATTTTTATTCGTGGATAGACTGTGGATAAAGCGTAGATAACCTGTAAATGAGGTCTGTATGGAATGGCAGCTAGGGTTCAGAGGCACATTTATGTGTGAACTGTTATATGTGTGGATAATTTGTGGATATGTTGTGATATTTATTATATGTGTGGATGCTTTGTGGATATCTTGTAGATATTTAAAAATATAATGTCCACAACATATCCACAACACATCCACAAAATTGATTAATATGTAGATGTTTTGTGGGTATGTTGTGGATATTTTTAAAAAAATCAATATCCACAATATATCAACAATGCCTCCATAAAAAAATCAATGTGTAGATGTTTTGTGGACATGTTGTGGATATTTATAAAGATTTTCACACATAAATCGAATTTATAAAAATTAAATGTCCACAATACATCCACAACGCATCCACAAATTAATCAATGTGTGGGGGCGTTGTGGATATATTGTGGACATTTTTAAAAAAATCAATGTCCACAATATATCCACAATATATCCACAAATTGGTCAATGTGTGGATGTTTTGTGGACATGTGGTGGATAAGTGGCATTTTAGGAATAAGTTTGAAGAAAGTGGCATATGGTGGTATAGGTTTCAGAAGGTAGTATTTGTGGAAAAGTCAAACTTTAAAGTGGCATGTGGTGACCTTCTCCCATTTTTATTCTAAAAATGCGAGCCCACGATAA
>CANYCX011458750.1:0-15920 GCA_948193385.1 Breynia disticha f. nivosa | reverse complement strand
AGATTTTGCTTCCTTATATATGATACCTACAGTTATTATCACGTAAAATTGTAAAAGTAAAGTTAGTTATGTAATAAAATTAGTTTTTAATAAAATATGCAAATAAAAAAGTTAAATTGTGTACATTTGTAAATGACCCTTAAGAAAACCCTTATACGGAAGCACATGGAATGCAACCCAATCCACACAAAATCCTGGACTAACAGATACTGCCCAACCAAACCAACAATCATTCTTACTTCTCAATTCCCAAATTACCCCTATCCATTCTCTTCTATACTTTCTATTATCCACACTCCGCTATAAACCACTTCTATTTCCTCTTTCTTAGGTGTACGTACCTCTCTTCTCTCTGCTAATTTAATCGGTGCAAATCACAATTTAAAAAAAAATTAAATACCGAAATTCTAGGGTTTCGATTGGATCTTAATAAAACTTCGCTCAAAATAATCACTCTTTTCTATTCTTATTGTCCACTTAACACTCGCGGGTACGTTAATTATGTATTTATAATTTCGACCTTGTGATTCTTTAATTGTTTATCATTTTCATTTTGGTACTGCCAGTGTTTGTGTTATGTCATAGGTGTGACTGTAACTGATGATGTCATTATGTGTGAAACCGCAACGTTTGTGAAGTTTGGTACATTGATGGAGCACGGATAGTTGTAGGTACGGTTTTGTAGTTAATCGATCGTAACTATTTTTTGGCTAAGTGTTAATTAAGAGTATTAAATTCTGTCAAATTAGAGTCTCTATAGAGTAGAGTTGTTGATGTATTAATATTTTTTTTTTGTGATTTTTTGGAATGATTTGGAACTCGGCCATTGAATTTTTCTCTCTCGTGCACACGCCTTATCTGGAGTTTTACTTTGTTTTATGCGATAATGGTTTTGTTGAGGGGATAATTTTGTATTATCTGTGGTTCTGAAATTTTTAGTTTGATGTTGGATTTGGATTTTGTTTCTGGCAGATTGTTCTTGTTTATAAATCCGGAGACAGGCATTCTATCTACGGTTAATTGTTGATAGCAGGAGATTTACTATTAGCAATGCCTTCTCTGCAACTTTTCCCGTTAACTGAGCATGGTCGGAATCTCTTGGCTACGAGAAGGTATTTTGCGTTCTGAATCCTGTTATCTGTTTGTTAATGTGGATATGAATTATGTGTAGCTGTTGTCTTATTTAATTATCAGGAAAAGGAAGTGAAAATAAGGGTGTCATTTCAATTTCTATATGATGTGCAGTTTTGGTCAACTTTGTAAACCAGTATGGATTAGAATCAGTATGACTGCAGTGTCCATTTTTATTTGTTTGCTTCATTCATTCTTTTATTTTTGGAAGTTTGTTATTTGCTTGCAGAGATATTGCTGTGAAACTTAAATCTTTGTGTTTACGATATTAGTGCACACAACATTGTTCTTGTCAAAGTTGTAGAATGCAAATATCCCATGTTTATGTCCCAATGATCTAGCATTTTCATTATCGATACAGGAAATCTCTACTGCTTGCTACTGGCATTTTAGTAGCTGGTGGCGCTGCTGCATATGTGCAGTCACGAGTTAGATCTAGAAATTCTGATTCTTTTGGTCATTGTAATGGGCATGAAAATGGTAGCAAAAATTCTGACGAGCTCGTTTTAAGTGGTAATACCGGAAAAAGAACTACACAAAAGAAAAGTGGACTGAAGTCGCTTCAAGTTCTTGCTGCAGTTCTTCTGTCTGAGATGGGAACTAAGGGTGCAAAAGACCTTTTTGCTATGGTAGCAATAGCTGTGAGTATTTTTTCATTCCGAACTTCGAAAACAAGTCATCATTGTATACACCTTCTATATCTTTTTTCTTGTCAATTATGCCTTTTGATTTTTATTCAGCAGCCATAACTTATGGTTACTATTTGATGCTGTGGAATTATATTATACATTGTGCCTGTGTATGTGATATAAACATAAGATACCTATACTACTAATCATGCAATCATACTTTTTTTGTTATCATCCTGGCATTGCTTCTTTCTTTCTTTGGAAATTTGTACAATCCTGTACTGATTATGACCCTTGAAAGAAATTCTATTACCTCACGGATTTATGCGTAGCTAAATATTATAATGTACCATTTGACTCTGTTTACTGCTATCCCTGAGTTTTGAGGTTGTAAGTGAAGAAATCAGCCATCTTGAGCTGGTTTTGGTATTTGTTTCTGATACACATAGATTTCCGTTTTTGTTTTCAGTAAAAAGTGAGCAATATGTGTCTGAATTACCTTTTATGTTTATAAGGTTGATTGTTGAATTGTCTCCTTTTGTTGGAATTATAGAAACAAATCATAGTTGAGAGTCTTGTTCCAATCTGTGAAGAAGTTTGATTTTCTTTTGCAGGTGTTGAGAACTGCTTTGAGTAATCGGTTAGCAAAAGTACAGGGGTTTCTTTTCCGTGCCGCTTTCCTCCGCCGTGTACCCTTATTTTTCCAGCTGATATCTGAAAACATTATGTTGTGTTTTCTTTTGTCAACCATTCAATCTACATCAAAATATGTAACCGGGACTTTAAGCTTGTGTTTCAGAAGAATTTTGACACGACTAATCCATACGCATTATTTTCGGGTAATTATTTATGGAGCTTCCATTTAGTTCATTTTGATAGTGATTGCATCATTGGCTGTTTTTAATGGATGTTATTCATACTTTATCAATTATTTTATATTTTGTGTTTTGTTTTAACCTTGTGACTGAGTTAGTGACGGTTTCAATTGCCAAATTTACCTAGTTTTGAATATGATTCAACTTTCATGTTACTATTGAAAACAAGCAAGTGATGGATTTTCAGGTTTATAATTCTTGTCCTGTATTGTGTTTGAAATGGTCCAGGCAGATATGAGTTCTTGGCATGTTTGATTTTGTTGAATTTGTTGTAATCTTTGAGTTGCGTCATGGAATTTTTTGGATTTTAAGTTCTGGTACTGATGTATATTAAAGGAGAGCAGGGACATGTTCGAGTTAGTGAGCTACTGTCAAGTTTGTCAAACAATAAAGGAACTGAATTGAGCACAGAATTTAGAAACTTAATTTGAATGGTTGAAATATTTCTAAGTTAAACTTGTGCTTGGGCATTTAATTTTTAGTAGGACAAGAATATTTTATGAACTAGTTTGTAATATAGCAGCATTTGTGCTGTTTGCTTTCAGTTTACTGATTTACCATTTGTTTGGCTTCCAGAACATGGTGTACTATAAGGTTTCTCATGTTGATGGCCGGATTACTAATCCGGAACAACGGATTGCAAGTGATGTTCCAAGGTTCTGTTCGGAGTTGAGTGAACTTGTGCAAGATGATTTGACAGCAGTTACTGATGGTATTCTCTACACATGGCGCCTATGTTCTTATGCAAGCCCAAAATATCTCATTTGGATATTGGTAATTGCTCGATCTGTCAGTTGTACTGATATTCATTCTGGTTTATTTCATGGAACTTGAAGTGCAATTTTATTTCCAGGCTTATGTTTTGGGAGCTGGAACTGTGATTAGGAACTTCTCTCCTACTTTTGGAAAGTTAATGTCTAAGGAGCAGCAATTGGAAGGTGAATATCGGCAGGTTCATTCACGTTTAAGAACCCATGCAGAAAGCATAGCATTTTATGGCGGAGAACGTAGAGAAGAACATCATATTCAGCAGAAGTTTAAGAATCTTTTTAAACACATGAGAGCTGTTCTTCATGAACATTGGTGGTTTGGCATGATCCAGGACTTTCTTGTGAAATATCTTGGTGCAACTGTTGCTGTGGTTTTGATAATTGAACCCTTTTTTGCTGGAAATCTTAGACCAGACACTTCAACGTTGGGAAGAGCTAAAATGTTGAGCAATTTAAGATATCACACCAGTGTCATCATATCACTATTTCAGTCATTGGGGACGTTATCTATAAGTTCAAGACGACTTAACCGTCTTAGGTATTTCATAATTATGATTTTGAATAGGCCAGTTAATTTTCTTCATGATTAGGAAATATCTTACTAAGTCTTCTTTTTCTTCAAAATACGTGAAAGGAAGAGAGAACCATTTTTGTCATTCAAACAATTTATTCCAGCAAAAAATGGATGAAATGATTATATTTATGGAAAATTTTGTTTGAAAATTGAAAAAAGAGATTATATGCTTGTGGTTTGAATAGTATTCTGTCGTCCTCTGATGGATGGTATTTTCTTGCTAGTGGCTATGCTGATCGGATTCATGAATTGGTGGCTATATCGAGAGAGCTAAGTAAAGATGATAAATCTGCTTTGCGAAGAACAGAAAGTAAGAATTATTTCAGCGAAGCTGATTATGTAGAGTTTTCTGGTGTCAAGGTACTGACTTGAGGCTTCTTACACATTAAACTGAGTTGGTATATTCTGATATGTAGCTTGTTCTTATTACTCTTTCCAGGTTGTAACACCATCTAATAATGTTTTGGTGGACAATCTGAGTCTTAAAGTTGAACCAGGATCTAATCTATTGATCACAGGTGGGTAGCTTTTAACCTGAACTTTCACTGTAGCATCATTTCGTGCAGTAGGAATAGTGATATTACATCTGGTACAGTTTTCTTACAGTTTTTTGATTAGTTTACTTGTTTATAGCATAGAAATGTCGCTATTTATCTTGATTTGCCTGTGAAGGCCGTTCAGTTTTTATTTGAAAGAAGTCTAATCATATTATGCATATTTTTGTTTGTACGATTACTTTTTTGATTGAATTTCTATTGCTTTATGCTTGTAGAAATTAATTCTTGGGAAAATTCTTTGATTTATTTGTAAGGTTGTTCTTTCTATTTTGCTTAAGGTCCAAACGGTAGTGGAAAGAGCTCACTTTTCCGAGTACTAGGTGGCCTTTGGCCTTTGGTCTCTGGCCATATTGTGAAACCTGGAGTTGGTTCTGATCTTAATAAGGAGATATTCTATGTGCCACAAAGGCCCTATACAGCTGTAGGCACACTTCGGGATCAGTTAATTTATCCTCTTACCCAGGATCAAGAGGTTGAACCACTGACACGTGATGGGATGGTGGAGCTGTTAAAAAATGTGCGTGTCTATACATTTCCGATAAATGTTTCAGCATGTTAGCCAATCAATTAATGTAAACAACTAAGGCTGACGATTTCTTTTGTTAATTTTCTAGGTTGACCTTGAGTATCTGTTGGATCGTTACCCCCCTGATAAAGAGGTTAACTGGGGCGAGGAGCTATCTCTTGGGGAACAACAACGATTGGGAATGGCCAGACTCTTCTATCATAAGCCTAAATTTGCAATTCTTGATGAGTGCACTAGTGCTGTGACTACTGATATGGAGGAACGCTTTTGTGCTAAAGTTCGAGCTATGGGAACATCATGCATAACCATATCACATAGGCCAGCTCTGGTTGCATTCCATGATGTTGTTTTGTCCCTGGATGGAGAAGGGGGCTGGAAAGTTAATTACAAAAGGTTTGTTTTGATATATAATGCTGATGGTTCTTTGTTTATGTTTTAGGTTATGTTGGTATTTATTTGAAAAAAAATTTCCTAAAATTACAGCAAAGAATCTCATGCTCTAACTGAAAGTGAACATAACAACACAAGTGATGACACAGATCGCAAAAGTGATGCCATGGTGGTTCAACGAGCATTTGCAATAACCAGCAAGGTTGCTATTTTGTTAAAAATCATATCTTTCAAATTGAAGTATGCATTTTAGTGTCTACTCATGGCTTCCTTAATTCAGGATTCTGCTTTCTCAAATGCAAGGGCGCAATCATATTTTTCAGAAGTCATCTCAGCTTCCCCAAGAATCTCTGATAATGTGTCATTGCCTGTTGTTCCACAACTTCAAAGGGATCCAAGAGCATTGCCAATGAGAGTGGCTGCCATGTTTAAAATCCTGGTGCGAACTCTGTCTTTGCATGGATTACTTAATTTGGTAATACTAATAATTGAAAGCTTCGTGCCTGAAGCTTTTTTTTAAGGCAAGTCAATCATAACTTCTTTTCGTACAGTCAGAACTACCCAATACGGCCTTGATTACTAAATGGTACAAGTTATTGTCTTAATTTACCGTTGTTTAATAGTGCCTTTCTTAATTTTAAATTGGGATGTTGTGCTAATAATGCCAAAAGGAAGGAAGCTTTTACCACAACCTCTCTACTTCTCAGTCCCAATCTTATATTTCTTTTTTAATTTCTGAGGGTATCCAATTCGATAGGAAATTTAAGTTATTTGTGAGTTATCCCATTTTTATCTTGTCAAATCCCTCTCTCTTTCTCTCTCTCTTTCACACACACACACACACACACACAAAAAATTCTGTATTGGTTGTGAACATGGTGTAAAACTAGAAATTCTTGATCTTGTTTTTACTTTTTAGTTTGGCAACTCTTTTGCTAATTTTTTTTTCTTTTTCTTTTGGCTGCTTGTGCTTCAGGTACCAACAATATTCGATAAACAAGGCTCGCAATTACTTGCTGTTGCTTTTCTTGTTGTTTCAAGAACATTGGTCTCCGACCGAATTGCCTCATTGAATGGTAATATTATATACGTTCACCAGGTTATGTGCTTCGAATAATATTCTCATTGTGTTTCATTAATTTCCTCAGGTACCACAGTGAAGTATGTTCTAGAGCAGGATAAAGCATCTTTTATGCGACTAATAGGTGTTAGTGTTCTTCAAAGTGCTGCCTCTTCTTTCATTGCACCCTCTTTGAGGTAGTCATTTTGGTTTTCTCTAACAACTTAATTGATTAAAACACCGATTTCTCCTTTTGGGTGTGAATATGGTGATGGGGAGTTATTCTACTTTGTTTGATTGTGTTATTGGGTGTGGAGTGGCTTTTTTAAAAAATATGTGGATGCTCAGTGCTTCAGTATCCTTGTTAATTTCCCCCCCTTATAAGATGTTAGTGATTTTTGTTGCCTGTGAAAAGTATTGACCTGCTTTATAGTTTAACCTGCTACCATGGGAGCCTCATTTTCCTCTCTTTTGGTTATGTGCTTTTTTGGGTGGGCTATTTATTTGGAATATTCTGGATTGTCATTGAGTTATTCTTAACAGGAAATGTGTGGATTGATGTGAACTTCTGTAATCCTTCACCTTGTTACTGTGCTGTTTTGTCACACAGGCACTTGACAGCCACACTGGCCCTAGGATGGAGGATACGTTTGACTCAGCATCTCCTAAAAAATTACTTGAGGAACAATGCCTTCTACAAGGTGATAAAATTTGTTAGATTTTTTTGGCTTTCCCTTTTGTTGAATAAGAAATTCTACATTGCTTGTGTTTATAATGCAAGGCTTGACTGTCTGGGTGGTTTGCTAGTGATTGCCTGTTCCTTTATTCTGGGATATATTTATTTTATGAAGTCATCAATTCTGT
Organism: Breynia disticha f. nivosa; assembly: GCA_948193385.1. Lineage (NCBI taxonomy): Eukaryota > Viridiplantae > Streptophyta > Magnoliopsida > Malpighiales > Phyllanthaceae > Breynia > Breynia disticha. Next base: position 8,544 of record CANYCX011458750.1, on the reverse strand, counting down.
TTCCTGAGCACGACACATGAAAATCGGTTTGTCATTTCAGAGAAGCAAAAATTAACTGTAAGCTTTATTTGTTTGCTTGTAGGTCTTCCACGTGTCAAAAAAAAATATAGATGCAGACCAGAGAATTACTCAAGATCTTGAAAAGTTGACCGCTGACTTAGCTGGGTTGGTCACTGGAATGGTTAAGCCGTCTGTTGACATCTTATGGTAAATTCTCTTTTAATTTCTGTTGTGGTATTATATATTTTTTTTTTGTTGTGCATTTTTCCATGCAATACAATCCAACTGAAGATTGATCACATTATTCAATCTTGTTAGGTTCACCTGGAGAATGAAGCTCTTAACTGGTCGGAGGGGGGTGGCCATATTGTATGCTTATATGTTACTTGGACTGGGTTTTCTAAGGACTGTCACTCCTGATTTTGGTGACTTAGCTGGTGAACAGCAACAACTTGAAGGGACCTTTAGGTGAGTGGAAACCTCTTTCCTTCTGACCAAGTCTTAGATTGTTGTACTACTGCATGCCACTACTGAATAGAATTTATTGTATACCCTTTCTAATGTTGTCCTCTGTCATTAGATTCATGCATGAAAGATTGCGAACACATGCTGAATCTGTTGCTTTCTTTGGTGGTGGTGCTCGTGAAAAAGCGGTAAGTTACTTATATTTAACTGGAACATGTTGTAATCAACTTGATGGAGATCGGGTCATTATCCTTTACTTTATATCGTTAAATAATTTGACTTATTATAACTTTAAGCTGGCTAATCTTATCTTTATCTTCTGAGAATCAGCATGGGAAATTTTTTCTTTGATTCACTTATGGAAAAAATGTGCCTGCTTCTTGTCTTATCTTTGTTAGATGATTGATAAAAGGTTCAAAGAGCTCGTTAATCATTCCATGTTACTCTTGAAAAAGAAGTGGCTCTATGGTATACTTGATGATTTTGTGACAAAACAACTACCCCATAATGTAACATGGGGCCTGAGCTTGTTATATGCCATGGAACACAAGGGTGACCGAGCAATGGTCTCCACTCAAGGTGAGATCATCAATTAACCAGCCCCCCTCCCTCTCCCTCTTCTTCTCCCTCATCGCCTCTCTCTCTCTCTCTCTCTCTATATATATATATATATATATATATCTTTTTATATATAAAAATATGATAATTCTTCAGGCGAGCTGGCTCATGCATTAAGGTTTTTAGCATCGGTCGTCAGTCAAAGCTTTTTGGCATTTGGTGACATTCTTGAGTTGCATAAGAAGTTCGTTGAGCTATCTGGTGGCATAAATAGAATTTTTGAGCTTGAAGAGCTTCTGGATGCAGCACAGAGTGGTATGGTTTTTTATCTTACTATCTTATCTATACACACGAAATATTTTGAGGCAGATATAAGGTTACGCTTTTTCACCTTTTAGAAGAAAAATTATAATTGTGCAAAAATAAGCTATAAATATTTTATAGTTTTAATTATAACAAATGTTGCTTTTATGTGGACAACATTTCTGATGGCTGGAGGCAGAAAATTTGTACTATTATATATTGATGCACTGAATGGAAAATTGCTCCTAGGTTATTTTGGATAAATTCACCGAATATTAGATTCATGATCCTTGAGTCAAAGGCTTTGACTCAATGGAAAGGTCGCCTTTACAGTTGCAGTTGGCTTTCGAGCTCAGGGTGGGTATGGTTTTATGGGTAGTTGCTACTTGCTAGGAGTGATTTCCAATCCTTATGAAGTGAATCGCAAGCTCTTCCATTCTCTATGTATAATCCAATTTGTGATAGAATGGATTAACTGTGTCATGAAAATGGTGCTGTATACATCGTAGTTTTTTTTGACAACTTTGTACATCATGGCTTACTAGTGTCTGTTTGGTGCAAGTTAAGAAAGAAACAAAGCTGTTTGAATTTAGTTGTGCACATAATCCTTTAATAATTAAATCTTGTGTAGATCGATTCAGTAGCCTGATATAGTATTAGTTATTAGGTATTGGAGTTGATCATCTATCATCCGTGCTCTGGGAAAAAAATATACCATGAAAAGTGGTAATTTCTGTAATTTTTTGAATCTTCTATGTGTGGGAATGTGTGTGTGAGCACGCATTTTAAATTCATTTTTACCTTGGACGGTAAATACATAGCTATCATCTTGTTTTTATCTGTTTGACCAAGAATTAGGTATTCATAACAAGGAATTTGTTGCCTCTGCAGGTGATTCTTTGGATGATAAATCATATGCATCTGGGAAGACCATTGCTAACTCACATGTTGATCTTCAGACTAAAGATGCCATTTCCTTTATGGAGGTTGACATTATTACTCCATCACAGAAATTGTTGGCAAGGCAGCTGACATGTGACGTAACAAAGGGGAAAAGCTTGCTTGTCACTGGTCAGTAAACTTCTCTTTTGTAATTTTGTGTAAACTTACATAAACTTGTTTCAGTTTTTACTGGGGAAGTAGAGTTCAAGCTTGCATGTTTCGTGAAATTGTGTAGGTCCAAATGGGAGTGGAAAAAGTTCTGTTTTCAGAGTCCTCAAGGGTCTGTGGCCCATTGTGAGTGGAAAGCTTGCAATACCATATCAGCATATTAACGAGGGAACAGCTCATGATTGTAGCATCTTTTATGTTCCTCAACGACCATACACATGTTTAGGGACACTGCGAGATCAAATTATTTATCCTCTATCTCGTGATGAAGCTGCATTGAGGTCGCTAAAGTTGTATGGAAACGGTAATAATTCTAGCGGGGTGTTGATGACTTGGAAAAGGATGTTTGATTATCTTTAACTTCCTTTCGATTATTTTGTGCAATTCAGGACTTTAATTATTAAAATTTCAGGTCATAAATTAGCCGACACATTAGATACTCTAGATACACACTTGAAAACAGTTCTGGAGAATGTTCGCTTGAGTTATCTTTTGGAAAGAGATGAAGGTGGTTGGGACGCTAATTTGAATTGGGAGGACATGTTATCTCTAGGGGAGCAGCAAAGATTGGGCATGGTAAGCTAAAACTCAACAAGTCGCCTATAATTTAAGTGCTTTGAGCCATCTGATTTCTGAGTTATGTTACCAATTATTTCAACACTTTGACATGATTGATTTTGACATGCAAGGCACGCCTATTCTTTCACAAACCCATGTTTGGCATCCTTGACGAATGCACCAAGTAAGTCACTAGACTGTGACAGTCATTCTTAACTCTGTTTTCCATCTCATTGCGTGCTTATATTTTTCCCCAACTGTTGATTGGCAGTGCCACTAGTGTTGATGTTGAGGAACAACTTTATAGGATTGCTAGTGATATGGGTATCACAGTTGTCACTTCCTCTCAGGTATGTGGTGCTAGACCTGTTTGAGAAAACACCATTCCGTAATTGGTCTGCTTTACTTTTTATTTAACAGTGATCTATATGTTGCATCTTGCACGATATATATCTGGAACCGATGATTTCATCAAGTGAAACTTTTATGTTTACTTGGCTTCATTTTCCTCCTTATAAGCCACCTGCATATTTGTTTGCAGCGTCCTGCCCTAATACCATTCCATTCTGTGGAATTACGACTCATTGATGGTGAAGGCAATTGGGAGCTTCGCTCAATCAAGCAATGACAATCTGAAACGTCCAAGTACGTATAAGCTGAAAGACTTAGAAATCAATTATTCTTTGATCACATCTACTGGTTGGTCACTCGACGGGTCGGGGTTTAGAGGGGTTACTAGTCGATCTTTTGATTTGCCATAAACAAGGATTTAGTCAAATACATATATGGTTAGTTATTTTTGCTGAAAGCAGAAATGGGGGGCAAGAAGAGCAGCCAAGAACAAGTTGATTATAATTGTAGAACTAGGTAGAAGATAGCTGCATAAAATAATTTATCTTGTATAGAGAAATTATTCATGTACAGGGTCTATTAATTACCTATTGTCAAATTATTTTCTTTAGGGGGGGCTATGGCTATGATTTAAGCAGAGTTGCCCTTTTATGTTGTAAGAATTGGCCCAATAATAATTTCAATTATGCCCCATTAATAAGCCTTAACAAATAAAAAAAATGACGAGACACCTGCAGAACTCGCTTTCTTTTCTAAAGACTTGTGGAGGTTCATTCATTATTTCCTGGATAGGCGTAGGAAGCATTGTTTTGTTGGGAAGAGGTGGTAGTAAATCTTGGCGGCATTTGGACAATTACTTAAAGCTTCTTTCCTCAAATATGATAATACGTTGTTTAGGGTTGATTTGAAAGTGCTGTTATGAGGTAACGTTTCAAGATCTCCAAGGGATCCAACTTTTCCTGTGATGGAGGCGACTGGTAATAAGGGCCAGAATCTTTTTTTTTTTTTAATAAAAATTGTACAAACCATCCCACTAAAACCAATTGTAGCTTTGCCTTTGTGCCTAATATGCCAAGATATATACTAAATTTAAATATCAACTTCAAAAGCAGTAGGGAACACTTTTGAATTCTTATATACGATCGACTTTATGGTTCAGTTCAATGAATGAAAACATGCCTCAATCTAATTGAAAAAAATTACTTCTTTAACAAAAAAATTATCAAAAATAAACAAAAGTTGATTTTTTTACAAGGAGCAAAATTTGATTTGATTCATTTGGTTTATATAAAACTAAACTCCCATTTAGTTGCTTATACTTTTTTTTAATTATTATGTTTGTAATCATAAACTTTTTCAAGAGCTTTATGATAATGTCATATCATCATCTTATTAACTCTTTATTTTATTAACTTTTTCTTTCTTATCATAAATTTTTCACTATACTCTAGAGGGATTCACTAAAAAAATATACTATTTTTTACATATAAAACATTTAAAATAGTATTTGTTATACTTTATTATCAATGGAGCTCACCCTTACGAACCAATTGATGAAGATCAATCCGTTAACAAACCATCTCATCTTTATAAGTGAGGTGACTTGTTATTGGGATCTACATGGGTATTAAGTATTAACTCCCATTTTGGTGGCCTTTAGATTTTATCCAAAAAAAAAGGTGCTATTCATCGTACATGAAGTGAAATGCTCGTTGGACATATCTAAATCGTGCTATGAACCATATGTAAATTATATTATTACTCATACTAATCCCAATTAGATAACGCAACCTACACATAAATCACTACTAATCACATCCAAATTCCCACCAAAACATGCAACTGGTTAAACTAGCAAATCACCAAAGGGGTCGCTTTTAAGAAATCCAACCTTTCAAGATCCACAAGAGCTTATTTTACTAAAGTACAATCCCATTTTGATTCACTTTGTGTTTAATCTCCATTATAAACACAATTATCTTTGGCAAGTAAGATTTTGGTGGGTGCTTCAATCTATTAGTGGCATGCAAAGTTCATTTTTAATTAATATAAGCAACTTCCTTAAAAGTTAATGCCACCTTCCCACCACCATTTCAAGAATTCTCTTATATATATCACCTCATAGCACTCAACTTCTGTTCATTCTCTAGTTTCACTTAATTGATTCTACAAATGGATGCTTTATCTCTTTGTTGTGAAATAAACATCTTGCAAGCCAAGAATTTAGAGTTCATCAAGCCACAAGGCGATCTTTTTGTCAGATTCTATCTCTCAGCTGGAAACAACAAAAAAGTCCAACTTAATACACGAGAAATCCCTGCAAACTCCAGTTTTATGTGGAATGAGTCGTTCAAATTGGAGTGTTTAGGCTCTGAAGATTCCATCAACGACCTCAAGCAACAAACTGTGGTGTTTGAACTCAGGATGAGAAGTACAACCCCAGTTCTTGGTAAAATTGGAGGCTCAAGGCTTGTGGGTAGGGCTGAGGTTCCATGGAAGACAGTTTTGGAGTCGGCAGAGATGGAAATTCGGAATTGGGTAGTGATGGTACCCAAGAAAAGTTGGGCAGGTTATGGTTTGAAGGCTCCTAGGGTACAGGTGTTGATGAGAGTTGGAGTCCCAACAAGAGCGGTGGGCGTAGAGAAGAAGAGAAATATTAGTGGGCGAAAAAGGAAGGAAGATGAGTGTGAATGTTGCAGAGAGAGTGGGTGCAAGTCATGTGAAGACTATGAAGTATTTGCATTAGTGGCTGCTTTAGAAGCATTTTAATTAGGAAATATAGAAGAGGGTCATTTGTTGATTGTTGTTTGTAATATTGATAGATAATTATTTCATAAATTTCAGATCCGTATCATTCAATTGAGAGGTTAATCTCTTATTCATAAATTTCATGATTTCCATAAGAGTGACAATTCAAATTGACGGATTATAATTATATTAGTGTTTTTTTTATCATATATCATTATTTATAATATAAACACTAGGGATGAAAATATCGAACTGACCCACTAAAAAACCGAACAAACAAAGAATTTTACGTAAAACCAACAAACTGAACATTTTGGTTCGTTTTTTAATTGAACCAAAGTGGTCAGTTTATTTAATTTAATCCAAATATTTTTTTTTGTTTTTAAATTTTTTTACCTATTTTAAAATATTTACTTGTCTTTTTTTTTTAATTTAATAGCAACTTATCAATTTTATTTTAATTCTAGATTAATATTGCATTAAAATTTCAATAAGAATCTCAATTAATAATTCAAATTAAATAAATTAACATATATATATATATACACAATATTTTTAAAAATTTTCAATTTGTTTGGCTTATTCAGCTTTCAAAAATCAAACCAAAACCGGACTGAATAAACTAAACAAAACAAGTAAACCCGAATAAATCAAACAAACCAAATAAAAAAAAATCAAATTCATTCAGTTTGGTTCATTGATTTGGTTTGATTATGTCCATCCCTAATAAACACTATAAAGATTGAATCTGTGTCGTGTTCAATCATGAATTCATTAATCATATTATATTAGAAATTGTGAATAGTATTTTTTGATATTCGATAATACTAATACGTATTGTATGCAAAAATCAAAGGATTAATTAATTAATTATACTCTACACCCTTTTTTCTTTCTTATTTACAAAAAATATAAAATTTTAAAGTTTTTACAAATAATACAGTTTTAAATTTTTTATTACATTTTATACTTTTTTTTACATTTCATACAGAACAATATTTTTTTTTTGTTTTAACTGTAATATAAATTTTATATAAACTTACGTAACCTTATATATTTATAAACAATTTTAGCACAAATTTATATCTTTTTTTATGTATTTAAACTTAATACAAACTTCTAACTTAACATTGACTGAATTATTGTGTTATTTATTGATTTGTAAAGATTAATTTTTTTATCAATTTTTTATGTTTTTAATTTAAATATTAACTTCATGTAGATATTATATCAACTTTGTATATCCTAACAGTAAAAAATATTTGTAAATTAATAAATAAAAGCAAATTTTTTTTTATTAATTTAAACATATTATAAACTTGTAACTTGATATATGTTAATATTTATGTGTTTAGAAATATTGTAAAAATTAACTTTGTATAAACTGTATATGCCTCTTAAAAATAGTGAAGAAACTAATTAGTATTTTTTATTTAAGAAAAAACCAATGATATACCGATTAAGAAAATTTTTAATCAGCATTACATATTATATCTTGTTTATAAACTTAATCTGACAGTTGATTTCACGTGATTTTACATTATATTTATTTTTTTTTACAAATTTGTATCAAATAAAATTCATGATATTTATATTAAACATTAAACTAGTATATATAAACATTTTATACAAATATTTTGTATAAAAAATGAAGTAGCTGATGATTAGATAATTAATTTTAAAAAAAATTAAGTTGTGTAACTTACTAGAATAGAGAAAAATAAAAGCTAAAAGTGTATATATACTTTTCAAGTGGATGTCTTGCTTACTAGATAATTGGTAGTTTTTAACCTTTCTACAGTTTTGTCATATGATGTATAAGCAAAAGAAAATAGTATTGTGAGAACAGTTTTGAATTTTTAATGATAAGTAATTAAAAAAGAGAAGGGTCAATTACAAATATACATATCTTAACTTTTTTATTTGCATATTTTGTTAAAAAATAATTTTTTAACATAATTAACTTTACTTTTACATTTTTTCGTGATAATAACCGTAGAAATCAAAGATAAGGAAGCAAAATATATATGACCAAAGCTTTGTTATTTACATATACCTTTTAACCGGAAGATAAGAAAATGAGACAACTAATATGGTTGACCTCAATAATACTATGTTTAATAATTTCCAATTATAACATTTTTCTGCTTTTTTGTCCTACAAGTAAACAAAAATTCATTAATTTGAAAATTCTAAACACTTTATAAAATAATTTAATTCATTGTTTATAGATTGTAAATATTAAATTTATATAATAATAAAATTTTAAAAAATTAAATAATTTATAAAAACACTGACAATATATATTTAGTATATAATCGGTTTGCATTAAAATAATAAAATGCAATAGCGATAAAAATATATATATAAAAATTAACATAAACATAATAAAATTTGTTAGAAATATATTGAGTTTCTATTATCATTATATATTTACACAAATTAACAAAT
>CANYCX011458701.1:0-10596 GCA_948193385.1 Breynia disticha f. nivosa | reverse complement strand
AACTACGCGGGGTCAGGGCGAATCCGCGTACTTAGGGTCCACCCCGCGTAGTCCGGTACCAGTCCGCGTTCAGACCTGACTTCATGCGTGAAAATGAACCAAAACATATCATTTTCATTTCAAAACTCACCAAAACATTTCTTCAATATCCTAACTTCTTTTCAATCAAATTTAATCAATTTAAATCATAAAAATCATAATTCTTAACATAACAAATATCATAATTCCATCAAACATTCAGAATTCAACATAATATTATACTTGCGTCACAAGTATCATCTAATATCATTCAATCAAAATTCATATTTACAAACTATAGGACTCGTAATTTCCGTCATTTACACTTCGATATCAATATCATCAATATAACCAAATAATCGCAAGTAACATATCAAATTCATAAAATCAGTTATGAATGCATATGTTCTAATGCATTCTCTGTATGAATTTCACCCGGGATTCCAATATATGACGTTTGCAAACGGGATTCAAGATCATCAATATAACCAAATAATCGCAAGTAACATATCACATACTAAGCTTTCTAAAGAAACAAATTTCACACCAAATAGATCTAAAATCAAGGTTTTATGACCTTTCAAACTTAGACAAAAATTCCATACCGGATTCAAGATTTTTAAGGAAAAACTTACCAAGTAAATGCTCCTAAGTGGTTCCTTAATTGCCTAGCTCCATAATCATGCCATGAATTAATGGTTTTAGGTTAGAAAATGGATTTGAATTGGAGGAGGAAAATGATTTGTTTGAGGATGAAGAAGAAAGAAGGAGGAAGAGAAAGAGAGAAAAAGAAAAGAGGGATTTGAGGGAATTGATGGTGAGTTGTCCGAGGAGTGGAGAGTATAGTGAGGTTTTTAAGTTTTTAAGTCGTATTGGGTCCATTTCGTTTCGTAATTTATTTACCCACGACTTTAAATAAATTTCCGATTTCAAAATTTTCGGAAATTATAACCCTAACATAATTGTCAAAATCTTCACGTTATTTATTTCTTACTAATTATCATTTAAATATAACGCGAAGAATTTATTTATTTCCCCCTTCGTATTAATATTATTGTCGTCGTTTTCCGTTCACGATCGATTTCAACATTTAAAATTTTTTTTTTCTTAAAAATTTTATAACACTTCTCTAATTATTAACTAAAATATTTTCCGAAAAATTTATGAGTATTTTCCTCGTATTTTATTTCGTATTTTTACGTATTTTACTGTTTTTTTACGAAATTTTGGGGTGTTACATAAGTGGTCTTATGTATGTTTGGTGAACATCATGAAAATGTTTTAAAAATATACATGCACGGTTTCCAATCGTTCAATAATTTTAAAAAGGTTGCCAAAATCACCGTTTATTCGAAAAAGGGTTTTACGAATTTGGGGTTCACAAATTCTGTTTTCATTGTTCTTATTTACCTTACCTAATCCAAGTGTTTTACATATTCCACAAAGAACCCAAAAAACAAACCATAGATGATTCTACCCGACTTCTCATTTATCCAATAACTTGATCATGTGACAGTTTGCTTTTTAACCTTTTCTACTCACTTTGTAGATTGATCGTGTCAGAGCTTAGTTTTTTAAGCTTTTTTTACTCAATTTGTAGTTTGATCATGTGAGAGTTTGATTTTTTAAGCTTTATTACTCAGTTTGTAGATTAATCTATGAGAGCTTTCATATTTTAGATTGAGATTTTCGGACTGCCTAGTTTTAAATCCCATAGGAAAATTATTTTGAGGTTTCTTAGCTTCTTATGTTTCTTATGTTTCTTACAAAAGCTTGTAATCTTTACCTTGGTTTCAATAAAAAATATCAATGTAATTACTCTGTTTACTATCGTTCAAGTACTTCAAAATAAAGAGCATTAAACTGCTTGATAAAGAAAAAAATATATAAATACAAAAAAAGCATTATCGGAACTTGAATTTTGATTTTCTTCTTGTTTATATTTTATGAGTAATTTACTTTTTTGAAATTAAATCCATTTTTTATTATGAACTATATATAATACAGATAAACAATAGTGTAAGATTCATACAAAACTTTCTTTTCCTAGATTTAAGATGGAAACATATATACCACAATACATCTTTCATATTTGAGCATACAATATGTGTTTATCTTCTTATGTCCTTGGCTATTCAAACCATGAAAGTCCTCCATGTTATCTTCTAAACTTCTATAATGGTTTGTGTCTTTTCATACCAAGAAAAAAAGTTCTAGAAGAGAAAAAACATTGTAAAAGATTGTGATGCCAATTTTTATTTTTATATTTATTTTATCTACTTTAATTGTTATGAAATTATGAAAAACTTTTTTGCAATATGCGATTCCCCCTTCTTCATACTATATATAAAATCAAGCTTCATCTTACCTATTTATATGTATCTATCCATTCATTTTTCAAGAAATACAAATCTCAATAATGTGAACACATTCTTAACACTTGTTTTTATGGAATGTGGAAAGGACAAATAACAAAACCTTTGTCAACCAAATGTAAACCTATGTGTGTCCAAAAACATGTTCAAAATCACAAAAATCGAAGCAAAATCCAAATTTTTAATCATGAAAGAAATTCTCAAAGAGAAGGATTGGATGGTCCTCTATTTTTCGCATGAGTCCAAATGTATGTTAGTGGATTTAAAATTTATTTGGTATATATGTCAGTTCACTTACCTGAATATATAAAGCCTAATTTCATCGTTAATTAAAATACCATGAGATTCTTTATCTTCTATAAACATTTCATAACTAGGTATGTTATGTAATTCTCGAGGATTCTCTATTGATTTAGGCTTATAGTCTGACTAACCATGGTCAAGAAATCTATTCAGTCATTTATCAGATTTTCAACATTCTTATCTTAATTAAACACTTTTTCAGCGAGAGATACATGCTACATGGTCAACCTACCAATTTACTCTTTGCATGTGTATAGTGCACAATTATGAAACTACTCGTCTAGAGTGTTGGAACACTACAGAGGCATCCCTAATGTATTGTATCTGTCTGCGTAGTGTTCACAAACACACTCTTGGCCGTGTATCATGTTGCAGTGATACATGAACTGTTGGGCTATTTACATGTTTAAAACACTAAAGGCAGCAAAAAAAATAAAAACTTGTAGAATCAACCAAGATCACTCCAAGAACTAATTCTAACAGCATATCATGGCATAATTTACAAGGCTAATTAGTAAAAATTAGAACTTCAATGTAAACATTCAATCTTTACCTTTTAACAATTGTGGTCATGTATGTGGATATAAGAATAGAATAACTATAGGCTCAGAATACACCGAGACTACCTTTAAGACACTAAGAAAGGACCTTAATAGTTCCCCTCTACAAAATTTATACACGGATAAAAAGAAAGTGTACTAGCATGAAAGGTATTAGTGAATTAATTTTATTTTCGGTACGGATGATGTGCTAATAATTCTCAGTGCACAAACGTGGTTAAGCACTACGGGGAGCCCCTTTAACTCTTGCTTTCTCGGATGAAAGATGGAAAAATCACTCTCTTGTTTTTCTTGAAGAGAGTCATGACCAAGAAGGAGAAAGAGATAAAAATATGTAGAGATAGGTTTTTGAAAGTGTTCTTCTTTAGAAGATGTATGTCGTATAACCAAGTTTGATTAGGAGTAAAATTGTATTTGAAATAAATTTTAATCTCATCCTCATACATCTTGTTTGTTTGCCAAATTTGCGGAGATGAGGAGGAGATTTTTTTCTCCTTTTCTCTCTCATTTATCTTATCTTCAAAAAATATAATCTTTCATCTTTTTCTCCACAATTTGCTCTCATTGTGTCCTAAATTAAGACATCATAATCCTTACAATTATTTTTGTCTCAAAAACATATATAAGCTTTCTAAAAATTGAGCTTTCATCCATTTTGGGCCCAGTTATCGAAATTGGCCCAAATGCCCAATCTGACCCAACGGTCAAAATTTGACCTAAGGAAAAATTCCAAAAATATCCCTTTTGGCTATCTTTTCTCTGTGTACGATCTTTTGACTATTTAATTGTGGTAATGAATTTAATAATTAATAAATTATAGGTTGTCTCTAGAAACACATTATGATTACCCAAAATTAAATAGCTAATGAGCTGTGCCAACAGTCCAACTTCAATTCAAATTGTTTCTTCGACCTCTGATATCATGATTTGAATAAGGTATACCTCTAACATCCTTATTTACTGCTAAATCACTTTTTTGATCCCTATGAGAAGATTGATAAGTTTAATAGAATAATCAAATCATTCCTTTTGGGTGCGACCACAATCTTCTTATTCTTGCCTATCAAACTACCAGTGATATCCTCTCTTATTATCATAAGAGGGTCAATCACTTCACTTCGCTAATGCTTCTACTTGTAATCCATAGGATACCCAATCCTACCCATACTTGTCAACCTTTTACGATCATGAGACCCTTAGAACATGATCACTTACAAAGCACACGGAACATGGTCAATTACATAGCACATACTAGTCTTAATTCGTGTTTTATTCCCATGCAAAGGGATGTTTAGATTATTAATTTCAGAACTTTGAGGTTCTGCTATCAAGGTTGCCAAACTTGATACATCAAATGTTTAATCTACTTTCTTGGAAATATTTTATTATACACATAGCACAGATAAAACATAAAATGATAAAACAATGCCTTATAACTTTATGAATCAATAATAAAAGTTATATACACACTAAAAATCTCCTACTAACATAGGTCCTAATTAGACATAACCCTCAATCTAAAAGACCTAACATGACGCTCACGCTTTAGACCTGCTAGTTGTTTGGTCAGAGGATCTGTAACATTATTTTCACCCTAAACCTTGATCATCTTCAGATCTCCTCTATCTATGATCTCTCAAATAATATGGAGTTCCTTGATTATGTATTTAGATCGGTGGTGATTTTTGGGCTTCTTGGACTTCGCGATAGCCCCATTATTATCACACAAAATTTCTAGATGATCTATGATAGATGGGACGACTCTTAATCCTGTAATGAACTTTTGATCCAAACAACTTCCTTAGTTACCTCAGACACTACTATATATCCAAATTCTATTAAAGAATCTTCTGTTATGCTCTGTTTAGAGCTCCTCCAACTGACAACCCCTCCATTTAATAGCAATATGTATCTTAATTTAGCTCTTAAATTATCCTTCTTTGTCGAGGTAGTAGCATCAGTGTATCCTGTAACACTTAGCTCCTTTTAAGTACTTAAGAATTATCTTAACTGTAGACTAGTGGACCTTTCTGGGGTCCTACTGGAACCTACATGTTAAACTCAGTGTATGAGCAACATCTGGCCTAGTACATAGCATAACATGCATGATAGATCCTACACATGATGCATACAAGACTCTATTCATAAGTTCTTTCTCTACTTTACTGCAAGGGCAAAAATCCCTTTTTAGATTGATCCATACAAAACCACCACAATATCTTATCTATGTAATTTTCTTGACTCAGTCCCAAGAGATGCCATGATCTATCTTTATATATCATTATACAAACTAGAACCTTGGATTCTTCTATGTATTTCATCGTGAAATATGAATTCAACCATTTTTCACTTATTATAATGCTCAAATGTCATTCTGAATGAACAGGATGTCATCAACATATAACACAATGAAAATTATTATGCTTCCACTGAAAATTTTAATATGCACAAGGCTTATCATAGTTCTTGGTGAAACCAAACTCTTTTATGGATTTATCAAAATGAAGATTCCAACTCCTAGATACCTATTTAAGTACATAAACGACCTCTTAAGCTTGCATACTTTATTAGGATTTTTAGGATGGATAAATCCCTTAGGTTTTTTCATTTAAACGTTCTCGAGGAGTTTTCCTTTCAGGAAATCCAGTTCAACATTCATTTGCCATATCTCATAATCTAAATATGTAATTATGGCAAAAAAATCCTAATTGATTTAAGCACAACTACTGGTGAAAACACTTCATCATAGTAAATTCCATGAACTTGTTTGAAAACTTTCACCACTGGTCTACCTTTGAAGATACCTCTAGCTTTCTCTTTGAAAATTCATTTTCATTTAACTACCTTAGCACCTTTAGGTGAATCAATTAAGTCGTAAACCTGATTATCATACATTGATTACATTTTGAAGTTCATGGCCTTTTTCCATTTTTCTGTATTAGGACTCTCTATAGCCTCTCGGTAAGATGCAGGTTCATTATGATGAATGATCATGGTATCCTATTTGTCATTTATAATGAGCCCATACCTTTCGAGTTCCTAATGTATCCAACCAGATCGTATCTGTAATGCTCTCAAATTTTTGTTAAAAAATAAGCTATTAAATAAATATGAAATAAATATTGGGAAAACACAAAAGGATTAAACATGTTTCACAGACAAACGAAGGGAAATATACACTAAAATAGACCAAACATTCTGGGAAATAATTTGTACAAATCGTTTCCCAAATCATTTGCTACCGAAAAGGACACTTAAAAAGGGGAAAAATCAGTCTTTAATTAGCTCCAGTCCTAAAACACTACCTCATTCAAAAATTGACCCTTTCTCACTCTAAACCTAAACAAAAAACACAAATCCCTCTCTTAACCTTTCATCTTGCCCTTCCCTACTTGAGGGACACACTGAGAGTACACAAACTCGATGGGGAGAAGAAAGACAATGAGGTAATGTCTCAAAACCCCACATCAAATAAAGAAAATGCTTAAATATAGGGAAATGATGAGAAAGAGGCAAAAGGGTGAGAATTTATGTGTTGTTAAGAAACACGAGTTGCAAACTAGGGTTAAGGTTAGGAAATGATTAATATAGAGAAAGAGAGAGAAGGATAGAGAGAGAACGATGAGAAGGGAGTGAGATAAAGAGTAACATAAATTAAAGAGAAAACATAAAACTAAGGGGGTATTATATGTTAGTGTGTTTAATTTCATGAATGTGTTATGCTTATAGGAGGTTACTCGGACACATGAGATGGGTAGGCACTGGAGCAGAGACCTTAGCTCCTGATACAGATGAGTGTATATTTGTCACTTACTCGTCTTATAGTGCCAATGCATTGTTAAGTATATGAGGATTAATAGTATGGGTTATTTTGTGCATGATTATATGAGATGTTGGAATTCACTATGTGTATTATTGGAATGAAAGTATGTGCGTTGCCATTATTTTTGTTATGGTTGCTAGTTAGTTTGAAGAATGATATAGTGTGTAGTGGAAAATGAAAATGAGGCAAGAAGGTATAAATGTGTATGTGATTTTGATAAATGGGGTAATAAAAAACCCGAATTATGAATGATATAAAAAGACACGAGTTGTGGTTAAATGGTTAAAAATTGAGAATCATGTTGTACATTTGCATTTAGGGCGTGATATAAGATTTTAAGGTAGGACGTAGAGCTCGATATAAGGTTACAGGGGATGAAATTTATAGCCCGATACAATGTTGCGGCATAGGAATGCTCATTTGCCCGATATGAGTTTATGGGATTGGATTTTGGCATGGTCTACAACAAATAAGACACGTTACCTATTGCCCAATATAAGGTTGTGGGATAGGAACGTGTTAGAAAGATCCACAATGCATAATGCCTAACATGAGTTGTAGGAAAGGATTATGACATATAATTCACATGTGCATGCATTACAAATAGTCATAAGAACAATGGTATGATTGTCTTTCATTTGTGAGTAATGTGCGATTATATGCAATGACTAAGTTTAAGAATAGAAAGGCATCATATGGAAGAATATTGCATGTTACGTGTACGATTGTAGTGAATACATTGGTTGAGTAGGATGTGTTTGAAAGGGGGGTATTTAAGGGTGGATTCAAGTGGAAATGGGTTGGTAAATGTTCTCGATAAACTGTTTCCCAATTGGTTCCATTTATATGGAATTCTCTTGGATCCATAATGACCTAACAAATTGTTTCCCAAAATTGTTTGATAGACCATTTTAGATCTAGCACATTTTTTCCAAGAGCAAATGGTTTGGAAAATGGCCTTTCCAGGATGTTTCCCAAACCGTTCCAAACTCCAGCACAGGTCCAAATCGAGTGAATTAAGGTAGGGATGTTATGGTGTGAGGTGTGGACTTGTATAGCTTAAAAAGGAAACATCAAAACGTGCATGAATAAATGTATGTGAGTGAATTAACAAAGTATGATAGCTTCATAGTCAGTACGGTGACGTGGATCAAATATACACTCACTGAGTATTAATACTAGAACTTTCCACTTGTGTTTATGTTGTAATTGGTGCAAGTTAATAGGAGGGCACTTGATTATTTTGGGACTACGCACGTGGATAGTATGGGATTCGGTTGCCAAGGTTAGGGATCCGTCCAGTTTACTTTTGTTATGTTCAAGTAATGTAATTAGTTTTTGGGAATGAACATAAAACTTGTAAACTGGATAAACACTAAGGCCTTTAGCCTTGTAACCGTAGATGGAAAGACTTATTGTTTTGAGCACCAAACTTCACACAACTTAATATCATATCACCAAAATATAGACGCTCAAAAGTTTTATAGTACTTTTCTATCCTACTCTCCCTTCATGATATTTCACAAAATAATTATTCTGATTTTTAGGCACTGTAACTTTGTTTTCAAATGTTTAAGGAAGTAAAATTTTTGAGCGTCGCATTCTTGGTACTTATGTAAAGGGCTCTTATTCCACTACTTCTAAAGGAGTTGAGTTCATCTCCTCACTATCTTCTACAGGAATCTTTGTATCTACATCCTTTTACATAACATCGAGTTGTACACTGCTCGTACTATTACCATTAAGAATAAATTCTTTCTATAGAAACATATTAGTTTGAGGAATAAACACTTTGTTCTCGCTAGGATTGTAGAAACAGTACCCCTTAGAATCTTTAGGATACCCCACAAATAGGAATTTATCTATTTTAGATGAAATCGTATCTAATGTTATTCTCTGAGAATTTTCTTCACATCCCTAGATTCTCTGAGAAGGCGTGTTGGTTTTTTGCCCCTCCATATCTCAAATTATGTCTTTTCAGCTGCTTTAGTACGAGATCTATTAAGCAAAAAATCTGCAGTCTCAATGGCATACCCCTAAAATGATATTGGGAGACCTGTATGACTCATCATTGACCTTACCATGCCTAACAAGATTTGATTCCACCCTTCTTCTTCTTCTTCTTCTTCTTCTTCTTCTTCTTCGTCCTCTTCTTCTTCTTCTTCTTCCTCTTCTTCTTCTTCTTCTTCTTCTTCTTCTTCTTCTTCTTCTTCCTCTTCCTCGTCTTCGTCCTCCTCTTCTTCTTCTTCTTCTTCTTCTTCTTCATCATCATCATCATCTTCTTCTTCTTCTTCCTCTTCCTCGTCTTCGTCCCCTTCTTCTTGTTCTTCTTCTTCTTCTTCTTCTTCTTCCTCTTCCTCGTCTTCGTCCTCCTGTTCTTCTTCTTCTTCTTCCTCTTCTTCTTCTTCTTCTTCTTCTTCTTCTTCTTCTTCTTCTTCTTCTTCTTCTTCTTCTTCTTCTTCTTCTTCCTCTTCTTCATCTTCGTCCTCTTCTTCTTCTTCTTCTTCATCCTCTTCCTCTTATTTTTCCTCTTCTTCTTCTTATTTTTCCTCTTCTTCTTCCTCCTCTTCTTCTTCTTCCTCGTTTTCGTCCTCTTCTTCTTCTTGTTCTTGTTCTTGTTCTTCTTCTTCTTCTTCTTCTTCCCCTTTTGCCAAAATCCAGACATGATCGTGACTGGTCTCAGTCACATTCGTAACTGGTCTTCATCACCACAAATGGTGATTAGGATGCCAGTCACGTTCGTGACTAGCATTAGTCATGAACGTGGCTAGCTTTCTGCCACCAAACTTCACCAATTTTTGCTTCCAACCCTTGGCCAGTCAATTCTCTGTTGGGTTTCCTACGTGTTTAAAATTTTTAGGCAGTGGGAATAAACACCAAGAACACACCAGAAACAACCAAGATCAACATAAAATCAACTCAAACCATGCCATGTACAATCGGTTGACAGAATGGTAACATAAAAATGAAAACATTATGAATAAAGATCATACCTTTGTTAATTCCTTGCTTGGCCAATTGGTATAGGACAAACACAAGTATCTACCACCTTAGAATGGACTAAGATGACCTTCGTGACACCAAGGAAGAACCCCAAACGTGGTTCCTTTACAAAAATAGCACACGAATTAGCGAAAAATTGTACTAGCACAGAGATAAAAACGTATCACCTTAGTTTCAGTCAATTCGGATGAGCTTTTTCGAGAACTAAAGGCACCACGTTGATCACTTAACCGACCAGCCCTAGATCTCACGTCTCTCTCTAAGAAAATCTTTGTTTTCTTGTGTATTTTGAGAGGAAAGGTCACGGCCTTGGAGAAGAAAGGAGGGACGGCTCACTCAATGGCAAAAACTAGGTATTTTCTCTTTCTTAAAGTGTTTTAAAAGGAAGAGTTTTGCTAGGGTTAAACATTAACACTCCTAATCCTTTTAGGACTTGTTAAGTTTGATTTTAAAAACAAAATCCTTTTAATTTTAAATGCCATTTCCATGTACCTATGTGAGGATAATTAAGAGA